>JBAMBR010003975.1:0-48918 GCA_037044475.1 Zaprionus obscuricornis
CTGAGATATTGAAGCGTCAAACGGTTTTGGGCGTATTGTGCAGGTTTGATAAACTCGATCATGGTACGCTATACAGGGGCCTACATACAAAAATTTGGTGTTTCTAGCTCTTAAACATCCTTTATTGGGTCTGCCACGCCTCCTGTCGATTCTCCTGTCGAAGATGTACAAAAATATATATGAGTCTGCCACACCTCTCCTGTCTAATGTTAATATTCCATCTGAAAGAGAATAAAATTATTATTGTGAAATAAAAAAAAAATAGAAACTGGCACAGCGAAGTGTAAACTTTGCATGAAACTAATAAAAATAAGTTTGAATATTTTTTTTTTAAATACTATATAACTAAATTTGAAAACATAATGAACGTTAGAAATATTTGAATCTCATATTTATATTTGCTTGAACATTAATATATACTTTGTGCGGTCTACCACAGCTCCTAAGGGGCATTACGCAATCCTTATAAAATAATTTTACGGAGTCGTTTTTCAAAGACCCTCATCCTCTTATAATCATAGATAATCAACTTGAAACTATTGTAAGAGATACCTGAAACATAGATATTTGTATATTGTATATTGTATATTTGAAATGCACCACCGAGTTTAGAGAAAGAGAAGATATATACAATATATATTTTTGGATTCACCTATCAGAAAGTGTCCACTTTGAAAGCCGGATCTTAATTCATCCTTTAGTGTCACACAAGTAACTGAAAATTGTTGTTGGGTACAATTAATTTTTATTAAAAGAATGAATTTTTCAGGTTTATTTTTATTACTGGCCTAACAAGTTTCTTAAAGCATATGGTCAACGGTTTTTATATTTCATTTAACTCAAGCTTACAAATCTGAATTAAAAAACAAAAAAAAATAAAAACAGGTAAGGGTTGGTCAAGCGATCTTTAAAGGACTCCTCCAGAATTTCAGTGCCTTGACAAAGACCAATTGAATTCTGTAGTTTATTATAATTTTTCACCCAAGAAAACTAATATTAGAATTGTGGTAATGTGAGAAAATTAAGTGGACAGACTGGTTGTTAAAATTTTCTTAAACTAGCTTGTTTTCTCACAGTTTTTGAAGAAAAATAACTTCTACACAACGTCAACAATATGTAAATTAATATTTATTTGTGTGCGTCATATGTAAAATTATGCCCATGCTTACACACTTTTGAACTTTAATACTTTCCATAAAAAAGAATTTACATAGTATAGCGTCAGTGAACCTAATTTTAAGAGACAGTGCAAAATCTGCGAGAAATTAAACAGAAAGGGGTAAGAAGTTTAAAACTCTAGGGTGAGAATCAAATAGGTCTTGAAGCGAATGTAGAGAATAGAGGAAGGTCCTAATGGTAACAACATGGGGCGGATTCAAGTATTCTGCTTCGCATTGCGTCGCGTGACGTCGTGTCGCTTTATATCGAAACGCAGTGCGTCGGTGAACTTACTATGGAAAATTATATTCATAGCGAGCCGCCAATAGGCACGTGGCATCGCGCTTTCGCCTTACGGTTGCGTTTCCTATTGGTGAAATCACAGAAGTTGTTTTCTTGTCTTTCTTTTTACAGCTTATTTCTTTACCGCTTTCTTTGTGCTTCGTTTTTGCATATGCGCGGCTTTTTCTGTTTCTTAGTTACTAAATTGTAAAATGCTTTTAGTGTGAAACACTTATAAGCAAGTATAAACTTTACTTTGAAATCAATTGTTTGACATAATGTACATTAGAAATACCCGAATCTCATAAATATTGCCTGATTAGAATTCTATAATATAAACTAATTCTTTTTATTGTGGGGTACAGTCAGTTTTTTTGGCAACAGGGGAAATAAATATTAATTATATCGATATTTCAAACCGATATTTTAAATAAAATGATGATACAAAAAGTATTTTCCGTGGGCCACAGATGATATACTCTTGTAGTCTTAGAAAAAAACTAACCGAACGATCGGGCCGGTTCCGACTTATATATAACTTATGAGTATAAGAAGTACGTATACCAAGGATCATCAAGATAGTTTTAAAACTAAGAGGCAAGTTTGGGTTCAATTAGATATTGATCTAATATATATACTTTGTTGGCCTTACCACAACTCCTAAGGAGCCTTTGCAAACTCATCGCCAAAGCTTATATAGGGTATATAAATCAAAATGGAAAGTTGTCTTCGGAGTGGCAAACATGTTTTATCCTTGCATGCTTAAAAACAATTTTTTTTTCCTAGAAAAAGCTAATTTTCAACCGATCTTTTCTATGGCGGTAAAGTTGCCTAAGTCGGCCGGTTCTGACTTATATCTGGTCCGATTAGAACCAGATTTGGTGGATATGTATCATTCGTCACTGAACAACTGACAGAAGCGACTGAAACAGACGGACAACCTGATTTAAACTCTTCTGTTTCAAAATATTTACACTTGGGGTAACCATGACTCTATCAGTGCGGTCCCTTGCTAGGGTATACAAAAAATAAAAACTTAACAACGTTACTGCGAAAAACTTTTTTTTAAAACAGTGAGTTTTCAAACAGAGTTTTCAACAGTGAGTTTTCAATTCGGAAAATTCTGTGAAAAGTTATTATGTACACCGCAAATCAAATGTTTTCAAAGACACCGCAGATTCCCTTTGGCTCACTCAATAAAAAATAGGTAAAATTATATTTTTTTAGAAAAGAGCTTAAATGTTGTAGAATCAATCATCAATTCAGCTAATAAGTCATCCCAATCCATATTGCCAAAAAAATGATGATTTTGTTTTTGTACCTCATCCTTCTCTACTACAGCTTTTTTGCACACGGATACCTGGAATATTAAGCTCGAACATTTCGACTTTACCTTTCTTATCTCTTATAGTATGGAGTACTCAGTATGTTACAGTCAGGGAAACCTGACTACTTGGGCTTCCATTAAAAATGGTTCCTAATCATTTTAAGGCCTTCCACCCTCAACGGTGTGGGTGAAAGTTTGCATAAAGTTCAACCATTATAAATTAACCATCCACCATTTGAAATTCAATTTTAATCCGGTGGTGAGTTACAACATTGCGACATTTAAGTATAACTCGACTTGGAAAAAGGTACCAAGTGGTCTTCAAGACATGAAATAATAATAACTGGCACGAAGTCAGTTTGATTCCAACATGTCAAAGATTTCATACTGTTCTAAAATTTCTGGAAGAAATGGGGTATAGTTTCTATTATATATATGTAGTATATTTTTGATCAGCATCGAGAACGGGTTTATTTATTACATGTCAACGTAATCTCAACGATTTCATATTCTTAAAGATTGAGCGAAAAACTTCCACACAGAATATTAAGTTTTGTATAAATTGTTTCAAGTTTCGAAAATTTCTGGAAGATTGGTTTTTCTATAATCACCTAATGAAATGGGGTTATGGTTTCTATGTAGTATAAATGTACATGTACGTCAGCCCTTTTTATACCCTTGCAAATTATCGAAAAATGCATATTCGTCTGTCTGTATGTTACAACGCAATATAATCTCTCAGTTTTAAATCTCAATGAATGCTGAGTTTCTCCATAAAAAACTTTTTTGTTTATTAATCTATGTCATCTATGATTTGAATTTAGTGGCAACTGATAGTCGAATTTGGATGAGTATAACATCTTTGGCACCCCGCATTCTTATTTTAGTTTATTTAAATTACATATACTCGTTTTCTGCGTTTATTTACGTGTGTTGGTTAAATGTATATATAGCATATACGCGTACATATAAATATAAAAACATGCATATACACGTCGTATGGGTGTACACAACTTGTAGAAATACAGTTGTGTTTCAATTTCTAAAGATAACGTTAGACCATAGCACCGTCTCGCTCCTACTTTGGCTTTTAAGTTACAATCATGACTTCAAAATGTTTTGAAAATTTCCCTGCATTTGTCCCGTTTTGTCATATTAACCTTAAAGTATTTAAGGGCTTATGAGTTTTTGTGTACATGTACATAAGCGAATATATTCGTGTCAGTTTCTTTGTTCTTACTTGACAGCTGTCTTAAGTCCAGTCTGTCAGAGTCTTAGCGTTGACTTCGCGAATTTTCGCTAATTATATTGAATCCCGAACAAACTGTTATATACAGCCAACCATATACAATAAGGAGAAACTTGCCACAGAGACTGCCTACATTGTTAACAGTGCACTTTGATTGGCTGATGGATTCCGCAATGTCTTCGCGCTGCGCTTTGGGGTCCTAATACAAGCGGAACTATTTTAACAGTACAAGAAAGAACCGGGATACCAGCCCTCTTTTTTTGTTTGGCATAATTAATTCGGAAGAGTGAGACAACTGAAATAAGGTATTAAGAAAAACTTATTCTGAAAATATTGGCAACTTCAAAACTATAAATTAATCAGCACCCAACTATTGTATGTAAATGCTTTACAATAATTTCCATCTTTTATTTAATTATATTTTAATATTTTACATAACACTTGAATAGCTTAATTAAGTTTTGAGAGTTGGGAAACCAAGTTTTATTTAAATAGCTTTAAAACTGAGAGACACATTTGGATACTGAGTCAATGCTAATTAAATACTTTTCGGGGTCTGCCCAGCCTCCTAGGGTGGCGTTACAAACACGTGGAAAAATTAATTTGAATTTAGCGAAAAATAATTTGGCTCATATTAACTTAAATTTAATTGTACAATAGATCGAAAAATTTGTTTATATGTGAAAGGGACAGATTTTAAATAAATATATAAAAACAGAAAACAAAAATTGGTTTAAAGAATGAATTGAGTAGATTTGTAATTGCGAGTGATATTCATAAGTTCGCATTTGCCGTAGCAGATCCTGCTTTTTTGAAGAACAAGTGGCAATCACACTTAAGTTGTTTTATGGTATACTCGATTTGTGGATATATTCGACCAAGATTTGAGATTCTTTTTAGATCACTGACTGGTTACAGATCTCTGATGCAAAATGTAAAGCAAATTTTTTCTGCAAGTCTTGACTGAGGAAGTACTTATAATTCAACACAGATAATAGTTACTGTTCACCGTTAGGGGACGACACAGTTCTAAGTTGTTATAAGCCAAAGCGTCATCTATCGGTTAACGAATTCATATTCTAATATGGATTTACAATCGTTCTCTTATTTGACTTGAGGGTAGTTTTCTCTTATTAATCATGCACTTAAGTAATTATCGACGCGTGTTCTCGATTTTGATTGGTTGCTCATTGGGGTAATTTTCTCTTTTCCCCTCAAACGTAGCACAAAAATCTGAAAGCTCCCTTTATTCAGAACAAAGCAAATAATATCCATCTCATGAATACTTGCTTGGAAGACAAGAAATATATAATATGAATATTCCCAGACATTACAAAAACAAGTTTAAGTATTTCTCAATCGATCTCAACTATTAATATATGCTCTGACATTCATATGTCAAAAAATTTTGAGTATGCTGTATACCGTTTTGAAGCTGGCTTTCTTAGAACTTAAATTCGTTGGCAAAGAACAAATACAGAAGAAGTTATAGCGCTTCTAAAAACATGTTTTAAACATTTCATTTCATTTCAGTATGGGTAAATGTATTATTCATTTTTTTTTTTTAAAAAATGTAATGTATTCTAAAATAACTACAACTATGCATTTTCAATTAGTTAAGCGGTAAGACGGGTTGCAGTGCCTTAATTGTGTTTTTTTTTTCGCTTATTTGCTTATTTGTAATTATTTGTAGCATAATTTTAGTCTTTTTTTTAAATTTCTTAATTAAGTAAAAACTTATTTGGATGAAACCTCATAAGACTCAGCGTTTTGGCGCTTCATAATTTCATTTCATTTCCTGATTAATAAAAAATTATTCAGTGGTGAAACATTGAAAAAGAAAGTTTACCATTTTACTCGGAAACACACTGCCAAATTTTAAAATTTTACCCGGTCATTAATTTAATATGGCTTAATTTTTGTGAATCAACCATGATCGATTCGTTCTCTGCCTCGAGCTACCCCCTTGATTCATTAAAAATCATGAATATAAATATCTTGTAGAATTAACAATTTAATTCAAATTATTTGTGTTATTTTTTGGACAATGCACAAATATTAAATATTACTAAATGGCTATGTTATCGACTCTGTTCTAGTAATTATGGCCTTATTGGGTTTTTAAACAAAGATGGTGTTAACATCACTTTTGACAGGAGGCTAACGCTGTAGCAGCAGATACCAAAGTTACTCTTATACCTATGAAACCGGAATTTGCCAATTGGAGGTTACAATTATTAAGTAAAGGGTTATTAATCCGAAAATATGGTTTTATTTTATTCTTTGCCGACATCATTACTGTTTTCCTTTTTTTTTTATTCTGAAAAAAAAATTCAACAAAAAAAAATTTTTTTTTTTACATTATTTTGTGTCCTGGCTGTGGAAAACTGTGCAAAAAACGAATGAACTTTTTAACAGGTAACTAAAAATTAATTCATAAGACTTGGCTCTCTCAGAAAATATTTTGTTTTCAACGATTGGACTGACTTAACAGCACCTAAAAACGTTTTAAAATTCGAAAAAATGACTAGATAACTAGTTTTCCACGGAAAATGGAAAATTCTTGTCGGCTGAAATCGAAAAATATTTGCTAAAACGTGAAAAATATATAGCTTTCGATGGCAATTATTTTTGAACATCGTAGGTTAAATAATTTTTTAGTAGGAAGCATTCAAAAACAAAAAAATTCCGGTTTCATAGGTATGACCTGGTATATTTCATCAAAATTTTGTGTATAATCGATTGTAAGAATTTAGGGAGTTAAAAATTTAAATTTTTTATAGATCGTGCACAAAATAGTAAAATATATAAAATGAAAGAGTTTATTATTTATTTATATACTCGTATCATTCATATTAATTAATTTTATGCTTTCTAAAGTCCAAATGCATGCACCAGCCCAATCATAAAGAAACGTTGAAGTTATTAAAACAGTTCACGTAACAGTTCGCAGTTAGGAGCTTCGGTATCGATAAGTGTGATGAGTCTCATTTCAGGTGCAAGTTTGCCAGAAATTAATAAAAAAAAAGAAAAAAAGGTAAGGTTAATATATAAAAAAATCAATCACCGGTATCGAAAGTCCAGGTAAACTGTCATGAAGTACATCTTAAAGCATTTCCAATGACTTCAAAAAGACTCTGGACATACATAGCTGACGTTGCTGGCATCGACAGAACAAAAAAATCGACGAGCGCAATTCTGAAGCCAACACAAATTGTCGATTCCCTGGGCTACGGCTGAAACCAACAAGAAGAGACAGGCACAAAAAATTAGAAAAGACGAAGACGGTCGTCGTCATCATCATCATCACCATCAATATTTGAATTGAAAATTTCTTATTTAGCAAAACACGCGCCATATTTATTTCTTCTTTTGATTTTTCTCGCCTTCTTCGCTTAGTCGATTTTCTTACGTTCCAGTTTCTGGCGGACGCTTCTTAGTCTGTCTGTCCATCGGTCCTTGTGCGCACACAGGCCACCACTGCCTAATATTACCACCCTGCAACCACCCCCATACTCATGCTTTGTTTTATTACGCAAGCATTTTCCACCATTAATAGCCGCGAGGCATTAAATTTTTAAATCACCCACTTGCGTTTGGCTTCAGTTCTCTCGGCAAATGCGATGGCGATGCTGATGGAATTGAAGATGGAGGTGGTAAAGGAAGTGGGTGGGTGAAATGGTGTGGGGAGACTACTAGGTATGGGACACTGGCGCGAACGAATCTAATGGTAATGGTATTTGTAACAAGTACAGTCATGCAAGAAAAGCTAAATGGTTGATTCGGGAAACAGGGATATTGTAACTAACGTTTACTTCTGATAAAAATATTAAATACATATTTCTCATAAAATTTAAGAAATGTAAATAGCAATATCGAAATTACAATTATATTTGGAATAAGCAATTATTTTTAGAATATAATAATATAAATAATACAAATTATTTTACAATAATTAAAAAATAAAACATCCAAAACAATTTAGGATAAGTTGATCCATTCATTAGAAATCTCCATATGCATAATTATGCATATATGCAAATAAAGATCACTGGCTAACCCTCAACGGCCAAGACGGTCTAGAGGCGCTCAGGTAAATCCTTAGTTATAGAAACGAATACCGATACAATTTCAAGAGGCTTGGCCATCTAAGATGTATGTCGCAGTTACTGTTGGTTTTATCTTTCAAAAAGAAGGTGAGCAGATAATGATTAGACCGGACTCTAGAAACAAATTTAATAGTTAGAATGCCTCAACCGAAAAACTGGTTTTCTCACGAATCCCTTCATCGCTTCCAAGGCAGTAAAAGGGACGGGAAAAGGACAAAGACCATTAAGCTTAGAAATTGTAAAAGTTGTAGAGGCAAGTATTCAAATTTTTTACTACAGTCCTCGTGGACACTAGAATACTTTATGGCGGTTAAAGGGGGTTGTATTTGGCATTGTCCGGTTTAAAAATGCATTTGCATACCATCGACCTTTAGCAAATAATGAACAGGGTCGTGGCCAAGCAAACTTACGAACTGTCGACAAGCGAAAGAAACTGGTCAAACCGGTCGAACGGAACGTTCGGGTTGTGCTCGTTTAGTGCATGACTCTGCATGAGTGCGTGCGCATACATATGTATGTGCACATGTGTACATTTAGTAGGTTGCCCACTAGACCCTTTAGACCTAAACCATAACAGTACATGTGATTTGTAATTCACTGTTCCCACTTTCCAAAAATAGCTATATGTGTAAAAGAAAGAGAGTGTTCTCTATCTGATATCTCCGATGTGTCTTGGCACATAAAAGCCAAATTACATGTATGCGTATGTGAACACATAGACAAAAGAAAAAATTTAAGTATCGCGCAGTTTATTTTAAGTTTCACTCCAAAGCGGACGTAGCAAGAAAATTTGAAAAATTGTTTACTTTACCTACAAAATAAAATATTAAAGAAGTACAACTTGTGTATCGGATTTGGTTCTCTAAATTTCTGCTAGGATTATTACTAAACAATAATAATTTCCTATATTAGTTAGTTCGTAAAATATCTGACAATTAAAGCGCAATTTTACCTAATTTATAAGTTATATGAATTATTTGTTTAAATTCGCATTATTATTTTATGTATGATGCGAATGCCTCAGTCGTAATCAGGAGCAGAAGAAAGCTTCGTGAACTCAGTTTTCCTTTATTTTTTATTTTTTTCTTTACCTTTACTGTGATAACTATTTTGTTCTCTTTTACGATGATTATAAAAACGAATGAAAATTGTCATAAGAATTTGCTAATTCTGCATAAAAATAAAAACAAGAGAGCAAGGTGTCACATTCTTGTAGGATTAAACGAAAAATTTTACAGTAAAAAATTTATATATAGTCCGATTTTTAATAAATATTACTAAAATTAAATTCTTGAAGTCTCAACCAACTAGTTTAACAAATAAAAAAATTTCATACAGGAATTCAATTTTTAACCGATTGTACCTATGCGGATTTCGAATGTACGGTTTATGGGATCTGCTACGCTTCCTTCTGTGCCTTACAGATAAACTCCTGACCAATATGATTATATCCTCTATTAGGGTATAAAAAGAGTGGTGGACATTCTTATGATATGTGAAATTTATATGTTGAATGCGTATGCGTTGGTTTCGTACGCTTTCTCAGTCAACCATCTTTGTTTCTACCCGAGTATGAATAGTCTAACTGCACAAACCACCTCACCGCCATTACTACCAGCAGAGTCCGAGTCCCAGTTGGAAAACTGCGCGCGACCAAGCGACGCTCACAAGGCCAACAGTAACTTCAACTATGGTGTGAGGGTGGCAAACAGAGAGAAAAACTGTTGGAAATCTAATAAGGGAGAAGTTCAGAGTAATGTGGCGTTGGAAGTGGTAGCGGCTTGACTACGAAACTTATTCTCTTTTCACAATTTTTAAATTCTATATAATATAAAGTAATAATTAATAAGTTCATTTAAATATAGTTTGGCTTTTTTGTTCTTTGTTAAATTAGTTTTGTTTTGTAAAGTGTTTGTATTAGTAATAGGCAGATTAAGTTTGTTTGGTTTTCATATGCCACGCCCCCACCGCACTAAAAAATCGATCAGAGGACCACAGGTTCTATTTTATAATGTGAACTACTGTAAAAGATGGCTAGAGATTATCTGTGGTCCAGATCGGATCAAAACATTAAAAATTTTAATTTTCAAATATATTAAGTACTTAACTTTAACGTCCAGTTATCTTCGGCATGCTGAAAATGTCATATCCATGCAGGCTTGAACACACAAATTTTCATACAATGATGAAATTAAATCCTATAAGTTTCGAACGAATAACTTAACAGACAAGTTAATTTTCAACGGATTAGTCTTAAGAAATCAAAATTATATCGATATGAAATATATATCTATAAAACTCCAAAATGAAAGTGGACAGGGAATAAGCACGCCTTTTCTTAATGCTATTTCGGAAAATATTACAAAATATAAAAAAAAAAATTAAAAATTTTATTTTTACAAAATTATTTTTCTTAAGTTAAAATTAACATTGAAGCAAAGTTGAAAAGAAATAATTTATTTTTTCCTCTGTTGAGAAGTTATTTATATTCCTAAGGTCACCCGCAGTAATATACTTACTTTATGGACTCTGCGTGCCTCATTTTGACTACTAGCCAAAAAGAATATATGTATTCTCTCAAGGGTATACAAATTACAAAATGCCGTTTGAAACCCCGACAGCACCACATGAGTAGGTAATGAAATAAACTATATAGAAGATAGTCACTATCGTATATTTGTTAAATCTGTTCCAAGAAAGCACTATTTGCTTTTAATATTTTAAAACAATAATATTTATCGAACGATTAAAGGTGTGGTATGTAAATACATAATAATAAATATTAAGCAAAATAAAAATGTGCAGAAAATCAAATTGTATTGCCTTAAAAAAACCCCATAAGAATTTTATCTTTTTTGTAATAAACTATTCATAATTTTGGAGAATTATAAAATATTGAGAAAATATTGATTAAAGCGCAATCAAGAATTATATTATAACATAAAGCTATTTTTCGGGGTGGCTGGTTGTTTGTATTCGAATCTTTAGTGAAAATTGCATAATATATATGTCTTTGTAATTAAAACAAAAATTCTTATCCGCCTATTTGATTAGACTATCTCCTGACAATAACAATAACAAACAATAACAACTCAGCTTCTATAAACACTAAAGGACTTCTAATTTGATTGGGACTTCTAAGTATCGTATTAATTAAATAAATATTTAAATTCTATTTTAATGAAACATACAGATAGCGATAAGCCTTGCATATAGCGACTACAGGTCGTTGCTCATCTGATTTAAAATCAGATACATTCATCATAAGGTATGACATATGTCGACAAATTATTTTGATTTCTTAATTTTTTTTTGCTAAACCACAAGACATAGAAATACAGCCAAATAGAAAAGGAAAAGAAAATTGTAATCCATATTGTATTCACTGTCGCATGTTTTATCAAAGAATTTAAATGCGGGTAAACTTAAATTTCTAAATACATTGATTATAATAATTATAAATCGTATAGTTAAAAAGTTAAAAAAGTTATATTACATACACTTGCTTTATTGCATTTAATACAGAGTGCATCGTATATGTTACAATAAGTACTTATGTTTATAGAGCTGCAGCTGGGTAATTTGTTTAATTATATGCATAGAACGTAATCAGATTTCTCTCTTCTTTGTTTTATTCTGCAATGGTAAAATAGTAAATATAAATGGTCGCAGTTTCGATCTGAAGCGTTTCCACCAAATATAATGTAATTTGCAATATGTGATTGGCGTTATGATAATAAGTTTTAATATTTGTAAATTCTGTTAGATCAATTTTTAATTCTGCTTGTGTTTATGTTGTTAGCTAAAAAACGAAGACTAGCATTAAAATCATTCTCTGATTGCTGACCGATTCCGTAGAAATGTATGTAGTGATTATTTATTTATTTCCAAAATATGCCGGATTTGGAGAGAGATTTGGAGGCATAGTAATCATATTAGTCCCACCCTGTGGCTGATGCTGTTGGCTTCTAGTATTTGTTGCGTACAGCTGCTGTTGAAAACTATGGTATTGTTGAGCATACTTCAAATCATTTGATGAGGGTCCAACGAAGTTGCCGGTAGATCCAGGACCCCCCGGACCGCTATTATTTCCTGGCATTATATTACTGTTGTTGGGTACAGTTCCAACTACTGGATGAGCTTGACCCTGTGCTTGCATTGATGTGGGCCCTTGGATTCCAACGTTGGAAACAATATGACTCTGACAAATATTTGTAGACATAGATTTGTGCTGCGGTTTCTGTTGTCCCTGTTGAGATGATGCAAACATTCCAGGTGAACTATTGCATGATCCTACAACGTTGTTAAACATTATTGGTGGATCGTTGCATTCCAGTCCATCCGACGTGACAGGAAACTGTCCTTGCTGTCCCCTATTCACAATGCTACTCGGTACCTGCATCCGTGCGCCCATTCCACTGTGTTGTCGCATACTGTGTGGGCGCATGCTTCGAATCATCTGTCCTTGTCCAAGGCCCATCTCGTGGCCAGATATTCCTTCATCGTCAAGAACAGGAATTTGGCTACAGTTCTGGAAAAAGTTCATACCAATGCCATTACTATTTCCATTTGGATTATTTTTATTTTGATGTTGCTGTGGTTGTTGTTGTTGTTGCTGTTGTGGATCACTGGGGGAGTTTATATTCACAGGTCCAGATGCTATCATCAGTTGCCCGCTATCATTAGCCAATGCGTGTGCGAGTGGAGGCCCACTATTACCACCAACCATCTGCGGATTAGCGTATCGTTGTAGGAACTCTAAGCTAGGTGGCATACGGATGTTGCTTCCATTGTTGTTTCCATTGTTGTTATTGTTTTGCGGACGCACTGGCATGTACTGTATTGTGTTGGGAGTGCTGGCTTTTACCTGGATATTGGGGTTAAAATTTTGTCCAAAGTTAACTGCCATTCGACTCATCATACGGGCACCAGGTGGTAATATACCATGAAAGCCGGGCGCAGGCACAGGGCCAGCTCCATCACGAACAACCAAGCTAGAGTTCGGGCTAAAAGTACCGTGGCCCAATCCACACATCTTGGGATTTAATATACGCTGTCCCATTGAATTCATTAATGGGTTTACAGGATGACAATTATTTGGTGCATTGCTACCAGGGCCATGACTCATATGGTCCATCCCATTGCCATCCAAACCCGACATTATACTGGCTCCATGTTCCATATTCATATCTACTGAACTTGGACCTATCATATTTATCCCGCCGGCAGGACTTGCTACACCAGACACACAACTCGTCAACTGTTGTGACATTTGTGCCAACGACGATATTGGATCAAAGTTTTGGGACATTTTACTTTGGGGTGGTCGATTATTGCTGTTCGGATTAAGTGGCACATTATCAGAACGACGAGCAAATTGTACAGATCCTAATCCACTAGGCAAACAATTTTGGCGCTAAAATTAAAGAATATTAAAATGAAGGTTAGCAGGATAACAATTGCTTGGTGCATTACATTTACATTTACTTCCAGAGAATTATTGCCATTTGGACCTTTGAATGTATTTATGGCAGTGTTTGGAGTGGTTTGCATGTGTGCATTGAAATTATGGTTTTGTCCCGGACTGGATACTGGAAATCGTGAGTCTATATTATTCGATTCTATAATATGATTACTATTAGAACTCGGGTTTCCAATAATATTGCCAGGCGAACGAGCACGCTGTGGACTTGGGCGAGTATCTTTTAAATCCCCTGTAAAACATTTAGACATTTAATGATTATTATTTATCATAATTATTAAATAAACTTGCCAGTGCTTGATGCTGTGTTAAATGATTCTAAATCTTTGGGTGAAAGATGCGATAACGGGGTGGTGGGATTGCTGTTTAGATGGTGATTCAACATGTTTGCCTGATTTCCTCGATGTCGATTTGGTGGTGAACCACCATCTGTTTGAAAGCAGTTCTTGGACGTTCCCAACGCACTCATGGCAGAGACAGTTGAGACTTGGCTGCCAGATGAGGTTGTAGGCGGTAATTCCATACTTGGCGAATTTGATGGCAAGTGACCTAGTGTTCCAGCTGTTCGAGGAGAAGGCAGAGAAAGGTTGTTCGGACTGGAAGGATTTGGTGATTGAGTAGCAATTGGTACCGAAGCTGACCGTTGAGTAGGATGATACGGAGGAGGAGGACCTTGCACATTGTTACGTATTGCTGAATTTGATGTGTTGGCACCAGCCACAGCATTGATAGATTGATGTTGAATAACTGCACCTGTACACGTCCCTGGACCACTTGGAGCACTTGGACCATGAGTGGGAGCGGAGACGGGGCCTGACATTGTCGATGAACGAGAAGTTCCCTTGCTACCCTTTAAGCGGTCTTCAAAAAACTGTTGTTGTATCTTATTCCACTCGCTCTGATTCATACCACCTTGAGGCATAGGCATGTTTTCATGACTAGCCATGCCGCCTTTGTCGCCTCCCATGGTACCTATACCAACGACAGGCATGCTGCAATTGGCATTGCTAAAAGATCCCATTAATGCATCAGGTGAATTAACCAACAAATTGGAGGGATTTGAAACTCCAGGGCACTGCAAACTCCCGATGTTGATGTTGTTCATATTCATGATAGCAGCTCCAGGTATTGCTCCTGAACTAGATATTCCTGTCGTGCCTGTTGTTGGTAGACTACTCTTTTGTCCATTATTACCTGGTATAATTCCACCTATATCGCTAATGACGTCACCAGGTAAAGGCATGGATATGGGCATTAAAACATCGTCTCCCAGTTGCACTGGCATGTGATCTGTCTTCTGTGTAACCTGCGCTTGTGCTTGCATCTGCATCTGCATCTGACGTATTTGAGCACTCGATGCTCCTGGCATATTCATAATTATATTGGCCATAGCTGCATCATTATTTGTTAGCTTATCGTTTTCCGGAAAGAGAAATTGATTCATTTTTTTTATTTTTGCCAATTGCTCTTCCCGATGCTGACGCTGCTGTGGCGTAAGGTTCTCATCTGGTACCTTCACGCCCTGCAGGGAAATAATATTGCTGTCAGTACTTAGATCCGTGTTGCACTTGACTAAGCCGCTAACAACATTATCGACGGTTTCCATCAATTTTAAAGCTTGCGAATCCGTTGCAGACTCAAGACTAGTTCTACTGCCGCTGACGTTAGAGTTACCCGTCTCCCAGCACATTAGGTCTCCTTCATTCACAAGCGAATCTGCTGATGATGAATCAGTAAAGCTGTTGCGCTTACTACCATTATCAACTATGTTGTTAAAGTGTGATTTAGTGCCAGAGGTACATATTTTTTGTGGAGGCTGAAGATTTTTGTTAAGAGTCGGATTCGTGTTCAGGCTGCTTGATTGTGGTGCATTTGAATTTTGCCACGTCTGCCCAGCCACAGCAACACCACCAAGGCTAGGCATATTGCAAACACCTAAACCCAAAGCATTTTGTCGTTGCAGCTTGTTCATTTTCATCGGATTCTTCAAAAAGAAATCTTCGAGGAAACTCTTTGTTGCTGGCTGAGTGCAGTGATAAGCAATAATAGTCTGGAATTGTCCGCTCAACACGGACTCAGCACCTTTGTTAGCCAGTTGCGTAGAGAAAACGAATATATGATTCTGTTGTTGCATATAATCCAAGCAATTTCCAAGAGCGTTATTAGGCATAAAGTTTCCGGCTGCTCCGCCGCTGGATCCAGAATTGGTGCCTGGGCCATGTGACATGCTGTGCCCATGGCCAGGACCAGATCCGGGACCAGCACCACTTGCGTTGGGCGCGTCGCTTATTCTATCAGTATCTAGTGCATTTACTATTGAATTACAACTAGCAACGTCATCACTGTTTAGGCTCATTGTCATTAATGGTTTTTCCGTGTTATTTGAATTAATCTCCAGTTTAACTTGGGCAATTAAATGATACAAAAATAACAATTATGTTTAACCTATTTAAAGTTAGCTCCAGTTGGACTCAGCCCTTTAAAGATAAAGGATGATTTAATTATACTTACCAGGCGTAACAGGTCGATCCGTAGCAGTGTTTACATTTGGAACCCCAATCGATCCGAAGCCAACTGGTGACATGTTTGGTGAAAAGTTCTCTTCTTTCTTCATATTTACTAAATTTCCAAGTAGATCAATAGGCTCTTCTTTCACAGCGACAACTGCAGCTGATGCGGCCCCACTTATACAGCTTTTAACACTAGATACCACCAAAGGGTTGCTTTGACTACCTTTGTCCAAGGATATACTTCCAGAAACTGCCGGCAGCATTTGCGTTGTTGACATAGCTGTTTTATATAACAGAGGTAACGAGGGTTAATTTCTTTAAAAAAAAACTTAATTAATATAATTTAAAATTAAAAAAATTTTACATTTAAGACTAATTAAAAATATATTATTTTTTTTTTGTAATAAGTATGTATATTCCTGACAGACTTTGTATATTACCACTATCTTCTTCTCTAATGACTTTTTTATTCAGATCCTCCTTCTGTAAATCACCATCTATTATTTGTCCAAGATTGGCAGAGGTGTTGCTACTATTGCTGTTATTTGAGTGATCGCTACCAACATTGTGACCAATATTAGATGGCGAGTTTATGTTACTAGTTGAGTTTTGTCGAAGAGCACTGTTTACTCCTCCCCCTGCAGGAGCGCCTCCTACTCCAGCCAGCCCAGTTGCTCCTTCCCCTATTATGGTAGGCGTATTGGATGTATTGTTGCTGCTGTTATTATTATTTATATTATTATTGGAATTCGTTGTGTTTTTTGGTGCTCCACTCGTCTCATCTGACATAGTTAGAGTTTGATTATGTGCGTTTTCTGCGATATTTAATTGTAAGCTTAGTTGCATTTTTGGATAAGTGACTTTGGTTACCAAACTTACCCGGTGATAGAGTAGAAAAAGATTCACTTTTTATCTGAGCTTTTACCGATTCAAAGCTCTGTATTATTGTTGGTGTTGGTCCTCCTATCGTTGTCGTTGTCGCTACATCCGTAGAACCGACGGTTGTAGGTGAATGGCTGTCGCCTCCTGTTGTTGTGGACAGCATTCTAAAATAGCCTACATGGAGCGAAGTGAGTCGCAATCGTTTTATGTTGTGTTCATTTTATCTCCCTCAGTGTAATGATATACATATATGTATGCATATCAGTGTTTTTTAATGGAAGGTCCTGATTTGACTTTAACAGATAATTTTAGGCATTTACACTCTTATGTACATATGTAATTGTGTATAAACACTCTTGTCAAACTAAACAACAACACAATTCTGTATACACACAAAACAGTCACTCACATACAATAGCACAATTATAGAAACAGTATTTGATTTGTCAATAATCTACAATATTACTGCTTTTTCAGAAGCCTACACAAAGAATTTGACCAACATTATTAAGAATATTAAGCGATCGTATTGTGATTAATTTAATGTGGCAAAGGCAAAATCAAGCAGCCACTTGGCATGGTCTTCTATAAAATATACAATAAGTGTTGGAAAATACTAAAATGTATATTTTGGTACTGAAAAGTCGTGGCACGTAACAGCGAAGAAATAAAAAAGTAATCAGCCTGTAACGAGTCATTAAAAAAATGAAGCAGACAGCGGTACGACAAACCTGCAAATTATTTTTTTGTAACTATTCAAAAGCTGTTGGCGGTTGAAAAATTAAAATTAAAAAAAATCATTTATTATATTTATAAAAATTGTTGAATAATTGTATATTATAATAAAAAAAAAGTATAATAGATGGATACAACAAAATATTGTTACAATATTGCAGTTAATATACATATGTACAGACATACCTCATAAGTATTAAATTACCTTAAGTGGCTGAAATAAGATCACCGATCGTGCATCTTTTGTAGTTCTAATCTGTATGTAAATTGTAATATATTAGCCAACATGACTGGAACATAGCGTTCGCAATGCACAAAAAAATAACTATGTACACTTAACAGCACAAATCTGTATACACCGAAAAACAAAATGAAAATCTAATTTCAAACGCAAATTTTTCAGCTATTTATATGTATTTTTAACTAATTTTTTTGTAACATAACTACATTTTATTCTCTTTAATATTATATTTTTTCAGAATTGTTTAACAATTCCACATATTTCATATTTAATTTTAAGTTAAACTCTACAAATAAAAATAGGTACACGCAAAGGTCTGTATACAGTTCTTTTACCTGCGGTGGAATGGAAGTTTTTGGGATTATAGTCAGACTTCAAGGCACCGATGCTTATTACGCGTTTTTTTTAACGGGTTTTTTACAATTGATCTTCATTTTTGCATTACAATATAAAGATTTACACCATGGAGAAGAAAGGAGCAGAAATTTCTATTGCGGAGCGAAAAATCATTTTAAAACTATTTTTGGATGGCAAATCTTATAGAGAGATTGGTACCCCATTGGTGGAGCTCACTCCTCCATTCAAAAAATAATAAAACACTAAAAGGCTCGATCTCCCGTCCGCCGTTATTAACGGAGCTCGAAGAAAGCGAAGTTACGAAGTCTATTTTGCGTAATTCAAGGATGACAGTCCGTGAAGAACAGCTCCAATCCCAGAAGATAGTTTTTCCAAAACGGTTTTGGTGGATACGGTCCGCCGTGTCATATAAAAGTATGGTTACCATAGCAGAGCCGCCCGTAAAAAATCTTTGATTTCCGAAGTCATTAGGCAAAAGCGTCTATCTTTTGCAAATAAGCTTATTTTAAAGCACCAGACTTGTGGAATCATGTTCTATTCTCAGACGGGAGTAAGTTCTGCATCTTTGGAATCAAAAAAAAGTTTTAGTTTGGAAAAAAAGAGTATAAGCGTCCAACAAAGAAAATGTAGTTGGCATTGCTAACCACGGTTGAAGTGACATATTAGTTTGGGGTTGTATGGCAGCAAGTAGCGTGGGAAACATAATGTTTTTTGAATCAGTTATGAATCAAGGTGTCTATGTAAGCATTCTGGAAATCAATTTAATGAAAAGAGCAGAGAAATTGGGCCTTAAAACGTGAGTTTTGGTGCCAGCGACAGAACAACCGATAGAGGTGGATACCCCACAAGTTAAGTTAAAGTAAGGTGTATACAGACTGTGTGCTATTTTTGGAGTATATAAAAAATTAGTTAAAAATACATATAAATGGCTGAAAAATTTGCGTTTGAAAATTGATTTTCATTTTTTTTTCGGTGTATATAGATTTGTGCTGTTGTGTGTACATATTATTGCACCCCTGCAGTCGAAAACTGTTGCCAGGTAACTGTCGTTTATATACATGTGTACCTCTGTAGTTAAATTGTAACTTACATATGTACATTTGTATTGTACATCATGCTTATTTTTATAAATACAATATGTATTCGCACTACATTACATACATTACTTACATTTATATATGCCCGTTGAAAAAAAACTGAATTGAAATTGAAAAAATTTTGAATTTTAAAATGTATATTTTTATAAGTGATTTTGAAATAAATAACTAAATTATGCAAGCATGCATATTCTATTTATGTATATTAAAGTAGCTTTTTGTTTATTTTATAAATTTGACTAGATATAGTTACATTTTTGACATATTCTTATTGTGAGATCTTTGTTGCACCACTCGACTATAAACGCATTTAATATATGTATATACATAAATTGGTGATTTTGTTTAATAACTATGTATATCATTCCTTATAACACTTTCAAAAATAAGTCTGTATATTACTCCTTTTTAAACGAGCGAAAAAATTGCAGAAATGTCTAAAAATTAGAAACATTTTCGTTCCGGTTACCAACTAAACACATTTGTGTATTAAACCAATATACATTTGAAACAAATACATACATTTGCATTATAAAGTAAAAAGATTTCCAATAAACACAAAATAACAATTGATTAACACATAGTAAAATATTTAAATTAATATACTTTACCTACGCGAACTTCCTCGCGTCTATATGATCTGGAACAACACCACCAAGAGCAACTAATACTCCAAGCACATACTTGTGTCAAAGATAATTCCGATGTAAATAATGGACTACATTTATCTAGAAATGGTATCAATGTTTGCAATATACACAATCAGCAAGATTCTAATGGATTCCTAACTGAACAACAACAGCAGCAGGAACAAAATCAACAAACAAAACTGACATTAGATTCACCTAAAGCAACTATCAGTGCATCTGTGGCAAACTCTGTCTCGGGCAATCGCGCCTGCGGTAATGACATGGAAGAGATTAACACTAAAGAATTGGCGCAACGAATATCAGCTGAGCTAAAGCGATACAGTATACCGCAAGCAATCTTTGCTCAGCGAGTTCTCTGCAGATCGCAAGGAACTCTCTCTGATCTGTTGCGCAATCCGAAACCATGGTCGAAACTGAAGTCAGGCCGAGAGACCTTTCGGCGCATGTTTAAATGGCTGCAAGAGCCCGAGTTTCAACGTATGTCCGCATTGCGTATGGCCGCTGCCCAAATACCTCAGCGCCCGACAAGTGTCAACGGTTCTGTAGTCCCCAGTGCCATTGCAGGAACAGGGGCAGGACCATTAGGTTCGATTTCCGCATCATCAACGGCATCCTCGATTGTTTTGACAAGTACAACTGCTGATGAACGACACAATACTAATATTGTCGGGAATGGTGAGTCGGATTGTGCAGACATTAGTATAAATAATTTTTTTTTTCAATAACATATAGCCGTCTTGATGAGTGCTACTATAGCTGGAGGGCTTGGACATGGAACTGGAACTGCCACCGGTAGTTGTCGGCGCAAGGAAGAACCACACATGGAGCAAATGTCTCAGCCAAAAAAACCTCGTTTAGTTTTTACCGATCTGCAAAGGCGGACATTGCAAGCTATTTTTAAAGTAAGTTCTATTCAACTAATCAACTGAGATACATGTACTTATTTGATCACGTAAATTAAAGGAAACAAAAAGACCATCAAAGGAGATGCAAGTGACTATTGCACGCCAGTTGGGATTAGAACCAACCACAGTGGGAAATTTCTTTATGAATGCTCGCCGCCGATCAATGGACAAATGGCGTGACGATGATACTAAAAATATCCAACACATAATTAACAGACAAACTTCACATACTCAAAACAATGTTCCGCAAGAAGAATTAGAAGAAATGGACATGGAAATGGTTATCGAAGAGAGCAACAATGCAGGGCATTCGCATTACAGCAGTCTTCATACCACAGCCCTGTCACCCATTGAAAATTTTGATGACGAGGGTGGAATAGAGTTAGATCTGGAGCATCATGATTTCCTAGTTGATGATAACGAAGAAGCTGCCCACGACAACATGTTGTGACAAAATGGCAACCAAAAATCGCAAAAACGGCTTTCAACAAACTACAATCTGAATCAAAATAGTTGCACTCGCACCTGCACCCGCACTTACGTTCACAACCGAAATCACACACGAAATCGAACAAAACTTCGCGCCGTAGTGGTGTATGATATGGATGACATAGGCACAGCTAACTGTAAGAAAATGAGATCTGTTATGCAGCTACAGCGTTTAAACCAGCTTAACAATCTTACGAACTTCATTTATAGACGCGAGGAAGTTCGCGTAGGTAAAGATAATCGTCTTCGACCTTTATAACTTGCCAACTTAGAATCAAAACAAGAATCACAACTAATACCAGGCGCACTGTCTGATGCCAGTACCCAGGTTGAATGCGGCCTACAAAATGATACTAATCAGAATTTAGACTCGGTTTTAGAACCGGTTCAATGGTTACCGAACTTTGTGGTAAAAAAAAAGATAAAGCGATTGATGTCCTCGGACAGCACCGATTTCATTGAACTAATGTCTGTGCATTTTGGTAGACAGAATTTCAAAGATTTGTCACTTTTATTACATGAATCTTTGTTCCATTAAGTTAATAATTTATTCAGTTTTTATCGGAGCATAATTTGTTGTCGCTAGGAAATTCGATTCCTCTTACGAAATAGTTAATGTAATAATTAACTCTGTTATTGCTCGCATCAATATATTAATTTAAATATTTTACTATGTGTTAATCAATTGTTATTTTGTGTTTATTGGAAATCTTTTTACTTTATAATGCAAATGTATGTATTTGTTTCAAATGTATATTGGTTTAATACACAAATGTGTTTAGTTGGTAACCGGAACGAAAATGTTTCTAATTTTTAGACATTTCTGCAATTTTTTCGCTCGTTTAAAAAGGAGTAATATACAGACTTATTTTTGAAAGTGTTATAAGGAATGATATACATAGTTATTAAACAAAATCACCAATTTATGTATATACATATATTAAATGCGTTTATAGTCGAGTGGTGCAACAAAGATCTCACAATAAGAATATGTCAAAAATGTAACTATATCTAGTCAAATTTATAAAATAAACAAAAAGCTACTTTAATATACATAAATAGAATATGCATGCTTGCATAATTTAGTTATTTATTTCAAAATCACTTATAAAAATATACATTTTAAAATTCAAAATTTTTTCAATTTCAATTCAGTTTTTTTTCAACGGGCATATATAAATGTAAGTAATGTATGTAATGTAGTGCGAATACATATTGTATTTATAAAAATAAGCATGATGTACAATACAAATGTACATATGTAAGTTACAATTTAACTACAGAGGTACACATGTATATAAACGACAGTTACCTGGCAACAGTTTTCGACTGCAGGGGTGCAATAATATGTACACACAACAGCACAAATCTATATACACCGAAAAAAAAATGAAAATCAATTTTCAAACGCAAATTTTTCAGCCATTTATATGTATTTTTAACTAATTTTTTATATACTCCAAAAATAGCACACAGTCTGTATACACCTTACTTTAACTTAACTTGTGGGGTATCCACCTCTATCGGTTGTTCTGTCGCTGGCACCAAAACTCACGTTTTAAGGCCCAATTTCTCTGCTCTTTTCATTAAATTGATTTCCAGAATGCTTACATAGACACCTTGATTCATAACTGATTCAAAAAACATTATGTTTCCCACGCTACTTGCTGCCATACAACCCCAAACTAATATGTCACTTCAACCGTGGTTAGCAATGCCAACTACATTTTCTTTGTTGGACGCTTATACTCTTTTTTTCCAAACTAAAACTTTTTTTTGATTCCAAAGATGCAGAACTTACTCCCGTCTGAGAATAGAACATGATTCCACAAGTCTGGTGCTTTAAAATAAGCTTATTTGCAAAAGATAGACGCTTTTGCCTAATGACTTCGGAAATCAAAGATTTTTTACGGGCGGCTCTGCTATGGTAACCATACTTTTATATGACACGGCGGACCGTATCCACCAAAACCGTTTTGGAAAAACTATCTTCTGGGATTGGAGCTGTTCTTCACGGACTGTCATCCTTGAATTACGCAAAATAGACTTCGTAACTTCGCTTTCTTCGAGCTCCGTTAATAACGGCGGACGGGAGATCGAGCCTTTTAGTGTTTTATTATTTTTTGAATGGAGGAGTGAGCTCCACCAATGGGGTATCAATCTCTCTATAAGATTTGCCATCCAAAATAGTTTTAAAATGATTTTTCGCTCCGCAATAGAAATTTCTGCTCCTTTCTTCTCCATGGTGTAAATCTTTATATTGTAATGCAAAAATGAAGATCAATTGTAAAAAACCCGTTAAAAAAAACGCGTAATAAGCATCGGTGCCTTGAAGTCTGACTATAATCCCAAAAACTTCCATTCCACCGCAGGTAAAAGAACTGTATACAGACCTTTGCGTGTACCTATTTTTATTTGTAGAGTTTAACTTAAATTAAATATGAAATATGTGGAATTGTTAAACAATTCTGAAAAAATATAATATTAAAGAGAATAAAATGTAGTTATGTTACAAAAAAATTAGTTAAAAATACATATAAATAGCTGAAAAATTTGCGTTTGAAATTAGATTTTCATTTTGTTTTTCGGTGTATACAGATTTGTGCTGTTAAGTGTACATAGTTATTTTTTTGTGCATTGCGAACGCTATGTTCCAGTCATGTTGGCTAATATATTACAATTTACATACAGATTAGAACTACAAAAGATGCACGATCGGTGATCTTATTTCAGCCACTTAAGGTAATTTAATACTTATGAGGTATGTCTGTACATATGTATATTAACTGCAATATTGTAACAATATTTTGTTGTATCCATCTATTATACTTTTTTTTTATTATAATATACAATTATTCAACAATTTTTATAAATATAATAAATGATTTTTTTTAATTTTAATTTTTCAACCGCCAACAGCTTTTGAATAGTTACAAAAAAATAATTTGCAGGTTTGTCGTACCGCTGTCTGCTTCATTTTTTTAATGACTCGTTACAGGCTGATTACTTTTTTATTTCTTCGCTGTTACGTGCCACGACTTTTCAGTACCAAAATATACATTTTAGTATTTTCCAACACTTATTGTATATTTTATAGAAGACCATGCCAAGTGGCTGCTTGATTTTGCCTTTGCCACATTAAATTAATCACAATACGATCGCTTAATATTCTTAATAATGTTGGTCAAATTCTTTGTGTAGGCTTCTGAAAAAGCAGTAATATTGTAGATTATTGACAAATCAAATACTGTTTCTATAATTGTGCTATTGTATGTGAGTGACTGTTTTGTGTGTATACAGAATTGTGTTGTTGTTTAGTTTGACAAGAGTGTTTATACACAATTACATATGTACATAAGAGTGTAAATGCCTAAAATTATCTGTTAAAGTCAAATCAGGACCTTCCATTAAAAAACACTGATATGCATACATATATGTATATCATTACACTGAGGGAGATAAAATGAACACAACATAAAACGATTGCGACTCACTTCGCTCCATGTAGGCTATTTTAGAATGCTGTCCACAACAACAGGAGGCGACAGCCATTCACCTACAACCGTCGGTTCTACGGATGTAGCGACAACGACAACGATAGGAGGACCAACACCAACAATAATACAGAGCTTTGAATCGGTAAAAGCTCAGATAAAAAGTGAATCTTTTTCTACTCTATCACCGGGTAAGTTTGGTAACCAAAGTCACTTATCCAAAAATGCAACTAAGCTTACAATTAAATATCGCAGAAAACGCACATAATCAAACTCTAACTATGTCAGATGAGACGAGTGGAGCACCAAAAAACACAACGAATTCCAATAATAATATAAATAATAATAACAGCAGCAACAATACATCCAATACGCCTACCATAATAGGGGAAGGAGCAACTGGGCTGGCTGGAGTAGGAGGCGCTCCTGCAGGGGGAGGAGTAAACAGTGCTCTTCGACAAAACTCAACTAGTAACATAAACTCGCCATCTAATATTGGTCACAATGTTGGTAGCGATCACTCAAATAACAGCAATAGTAGCAACACCTCTGCCAATCTTGGACAAATAATAGATGGTGATTTACAGAAGGAGGATCTGAATAAAAAAGTCATTAGAGAAGAAGATAGTGGTAATATACAAAGTCTGTCAGGAATATACATACTTATTACAAAAAAAAAATAATATATTTTTAATTAGTCTTAAATGTAAAATTTTTTTAATTTTAAATTATATTAATTAAGTTTTTTTTTAAAGAAATTAACCCTCGTTACCTCTGTTATATAAAACAGCTATGTCAACAACGCAAATGCTGCCGGCAGTTTCTGGAAGTATATCCTTGGACAAAGGTAGTCAAAGCAACCCTTTGGTGGTATCTAGTGTTAAAAGCTGTATAAGTGGGGCCGCATCAGCTGCAGTTGTCGCTGTGAAAGAAGAGCCTATTGATCTACTTGGAAATTTAGTAAATATGAAGAAAGAAGAGAACTTTTCACCAAACATGTCACCAGTTGGCTTCGGATCGATTGGGGTTCCAAATGTAAACACTGCTACGGATCGACCTGTTACGCCTGGTAAGTATAATTAAATCATCCTTTATCTTTAAAGGGCTGAGTCCAACTGGAGCTAACTTTAAATAGGTTAAACATAATTGTTATTTTTGTATCATTTAATTGCCCAAGTTAAACTGGAGATTAATTCAAATAACACGGAAAAACCATTAATGACAATGAGCCTAAACAGTGATGACGTTGCTAGTTGTAATTCAATAGTAAATGCACTAGATACTGATAGAATAAGCGACGCGCCCAACGCAAGTGGTGCTGGTCCCGGATCTGGTCCTGGCCATGGGCACAGCATGTCACATGGCCCAGGCACCAATTCTGGATCCAGCGGCGGAGCAGCCGGAAACTTTATGCCTAATAACGCTCTTGGAAATTGCTTGGATTATATGCAACAACAGAATCATATATTCGTTTTCTCTACGCAACTGGCTAACAAAGGTGCTGAGTCCGTGTTGAGCGGACAATTCCAGACTATTATTGCTTATCACTGCACTCAGCCAGCAACAAAGAGTTTCCTCGAAGATTTCTTTTTGAAGAATCCGATGAAAATGAACAAGCTGCAACGACAAAATGCTTTGGGTTTAGGTGTTTGCAATATGCCTAGCCTTGGTGGTGTTGCTGTGGCTGGGCAGACGTGGCAAAATTCAAATGCACCACAATCAAGCAGCCTGAACACGAATCCGACTCTTAACAAAAATCTTCAGCCTCCACAAAAAATATGTACCTCTGGCACTAAATCACACTTTAACAACATAGTTGATAATGGTAGTAAGCGCAACAGCTTTACTGATTCATCATCAGCAGATTCGCTTGTGAATGAAGGAGACCTAATGTGCTGGGAGACGGGTAACTCTAACGTCAGCGGCAGTAGAACTAGTCTTGAGTCTGCAACGGATTCGCAAGCTTTAAAATTGATGGAAACCGTCGATAATGTTGTTAGCGGCTTAGTCAAGTGCAACACGGATCTAAGTACTGACAGCAATATTATTTCCCTGCAGGGCGTGAAGGTACCAGATGAGAACCTTACGCCACAGCAGCGTCAGCATCGGGAAGAGCAATTGGCAAAAATAAAAAAAATGAATCAATTTCTCTTTCCGGAAAACGATAAGCTAACAAATAATGATGCAGCTATGGCCAATATAATTATGAATATGCCAGGAGCATCGAGTGCTCAAATACGTCAGATGCAGATGCAGATGCAAGCACAAGCGCAGGTTACACAGAAGACAGATCACATGCCAGTGCAACTGGGAGACGATGTTTTAATGCCCATATCCATGCCTTTACCTGGTGACGTCATTAGCGATATAGGTGGAATTATACCAGGTAATAATGGACAAAAGAGTAGTCTACCAACAACAGGCACGACAGGAATATCTAGTTCAGGAGCAATACCTGGAGCTGCTATCATGAATATGAACAACATCAACATCGGGAGTTTGCAGTGCCCTGGAGTTTCAAATCCCTCCAATTTGTTGGTTAATTCACCTGATGCATTAATGGGATCTTTTAGCAATGCCAATTGCAGCATGCCTGTCGTTGGTATAGGTACCATGGGAGGCGACAAAGGCGGCATGGCTAGTCATGAAAACATGCCTATGCCTCAAGGTGGTATGAATCAGAGCGAGTGGAATAAGATACAACAACAGTTTTTTGAAGACCGCTTAAAGGGTAGCAAGGGAACTTCTCGTTCATCGACAATGTCAGGCCCCGTCTCCGCTCCCACTCATGGTCCAAGTGCTCCAAGTGGTCCAGGGACGTGTACAGGTGCAGTTATTCAACATCAATCTATCAATGCTGTGGCTGGTGCCAACACATCAAATTCAGCAATACGTAACAATGTGCAAGGTCCTCCTCCTCCGTATCATCCTACTCAACGGTCAGCTTCGGTACCAATTGCTACTCAATCACCAAATCCTTCCAGTCCGAACAACCTTTCTCTGCCTTCTCCTCGAACAGCTGGAACACTAGGTCACTTGCCATCAAATTCGCCAAGTATGGAATTACCGCCTACAACCTCATCTGGCAGCCAAGTCTCAACTGTCTCTGCCATGAGTGCGTTGGGAACGTCCAAGAACTGCTTTCAAACAGATGGTGGTTCACCACCAAATCGACATCGAGGAAATCAGGCAAACATGTTGAATCACCATCTAAACAGCAATCCCACCACCCCGTTATCGCATCTTTCACCCAAAGATTTAGAATCATTTAACACAGCATCAAGCACTGGCAAGTTTATTTAATAATTATGATAAATAATAATCATTAAATGTCTAAATGTTTTACAGGGGATTTAAAAGATACTCGCCCAAGTCCACAGCGTGCTCGTTCGCCTGGCAATATTATTGGAAACCCGAATTCTAATAGTAATCATATTATAGAATCGAATAATATAGACTCACGATTTCCAGTATCCAGTCCGGGACAAAACCATAATTTCAATGCACACATGCAAACCACTCCAAACACTGCCATAAATACATTCAAAGGTCCAAATGGCAATAATTCTCTGGAAGTAAATGTAAATGTAATGCACCAAGCAATTGTTATCCTGCTAACCTTCATTTTAATATTCTTTAATTTTAGCGCCAAAATTGTTTGCCTAGTGGATTAGGATCTGTACAATTTGCTCGTCGTTCTGATAATGTGCCACTTAATCCGAACAGCAATAATCGACCACCCCAAAGTAAAATGTCCCAAAACTTTGATCCAATATCGTCGTTGGCACAAATGTCACAACAGTTGACGAGTTGTGTGTCTGGTGTAGCAAGTCCTGCCGGCGGGATAAATATGATAGGTCCAAGTTCAGTAGATATGAATATGGAACATGGAGCCAGTATAATGTCGGGTTTGGATGGCAATGGGATGGACCATATGAGTCATGGCCCTGGTAGCAATGCACCAAATAATTGTCATCCTGTAAACCCATTAATGAATTCAATGGGACAGCGTATATTAAATCCCAAGATGTGTGGATTGGGCCACGGTACTTTTAGCCCGAACTCTAGCTTGGTTGTTCGTGATGGAGCTGGCCCTGTGCCTGCGCCCGGCTTTCATGGTATATTACCACCTGGTGCCCGTATGATGAGTCGAATGGCAGTTAACTTTGGACAAAATTTTAACCCCAATATCCAGGTAAAAGCCAGCACTCCCAACACAATACAGTACATGCCAGTGCGTCCGCAAAACAATAACAACAATGGAAACAACAATGGAAGCAACATCCGTATGCCACCTAGCTTAGAGTTCCTACAACGATACGCTAATCCGCAGATGGTTGGTGGTAATAGTGGGCCTCCACTCGCACACGCATTGGCTAATGATAGCGGGCAACTGATGATAGCATCTGGACCTGTGAATATAAACTCCCCCAGTGATCCACAACAGCAACAACAACAACAACCACAGCAACATCAAAATAAAAATAATCCAAATGGAAATAGTAATGGCATTGGTATGAACTTTTTCCAGAACTGTAGCCAAATTCCTGTTCTTGACGATGAAGGAATATCTGGCCACGAGATGGGCCTTGGACAAGGACAGATGATTCGAAGCATGCGCCCACACAGTATGCGACAACACAGTGGAATGGGCGCACGGATGCAGGTACCGAGTAGCATTGTGAATAGGGGACAGCAAGGACAGTTTCCTGTCACGTCGGATGGACTGGAATGCAACGATCCACCAATAATGTTTAACAACGTTGTAGGATCATGCAATAGTTCACCTGGAATGTTTGCATCATCTCAACAGGGACAACAGAAACCGCAGCACAAATCTATGTCTACAAATATTTGTCAGAGTCATATTGTTTCCAACGTTGGAATCCAAGGGCCCACATCAATGCAAGCACAGGGTCAAGCTCATCCAGTAGTTGGAACTGTACCCAACAACAGTAATATAATGCCAGGAAATAATAGCGGTCCGGGGGGTCCTGGATCTACCGGCAACTTCGTTGGACCCTCATCAAATGATTTGAAGTATGCTCAACAATACCATAGTTTTCAACAGCAGCTGTACGCAACAAATACTAGAAGCCAACAGCATCAGCCACAGGGTGGGACTAATATGATTACTATGCCTCCAAATCTCTCTCCAAATCCGGCATATTTTGGAAATAAATAAATAATCACTACATACATTTCTACGGAATCGGTCAGCAATCAGAGAATGATTTTAATGCTAGTCTTCGTTTTTTAGCTAACAACATAAACACAAGCAGAATTAAAAATTGATCTAACAGAATTTACAAATATTAAAACTTATTATCATAACGCCAATCACATATTGCAAATTACATTATATTTGGTGGAAACGCTTCAGATCGAAACTGCGACCATTTATATTTACTATTTTACCATTGCAGAATAAAACAAAGAAGAGAGAAATCTGATTACGTTCTATGCATATAATTAAACAAATTACCCAGCTGCAGCTCTATAAACATAAGTACTTATTGTAACATATACGATGCACTCTGTATTAAATGCAATAAAGCAAGTGTATGTAATATAACTTTTTTAACTTTTTAACTATACGATTTATAATTATTATAATCAATGTATTTAGAAATTTAAGTTTACCCGCATTTAAATTCTTTGATAAAACATGCGACAGTGAATACAATATGGATTACAATTTTCTTTTCCTTTTCTATTTGGCTGTATTTCTATGTCTTGTGGTTTAGCAAAAAAAAATTAAGAAATCAAAATAATTTGTCGACATATGTCATACCTTATGATGAATGTATCTGATTTTAAATCAGATGAGCAACGACCTGTAGTCGCTATATGCAAGGCTTATCGCTATCTGTATGTTTCATTAAAATAGAATTTAAATATTTATTTAATTAATACGATACTTAGAAGTCCCAATCAAATTAGAAGTCCTTTAGTGTTTATAGAAGCTGAGTTGTTATTGTTTGTTATTGTTATTGTCAGGAGATAGTCTAATCAAATAGGCGGATAAGAATTTTTGTTTTAATTACAAAGACATATATATTATGCAATTTTCACTAAAGATTCGAATACAAACAACCAGCCACCCCGAAAAATAGCTTTATGTTATAATATAATTCTTGATTGCGCTTTAATCAATATTTTCTCAATATTTTATAATTCTCCAAAATTATGAATAGTTTATTACAAAAAAGATAAAATTCTTATGGGGTTTTTTTAAGGCAATACAATTTGATTTTCTGCACATTTTTATTTTGCTTAATATTTATTATTATGTATTTACATACCACACCTTTAATCGTTCGATAAATATTATTGTTTTAAAATATTAAAAGCAAATAGTGCTTTCTTGGAACAGATTTAACAAATATACGATAGTGACTATCTTCTATATAGTTTATTTCATTACCTACTCATGTGGTGCTGTCGGGGTTTCAAACGGCATTTTGTAATTTGTATACCCTTGAGAGAATACATATATTCTTTTTGGCTAGTAGTCAAAATGAGGCACGCAGAGTCCATAAAGTAAGTATATTACTGCGGGTGACCTTAGGAATATAAATAACTTCTCAACAGAGGAAAAAATAAATTATTTCTTTTCAACTTTGCTTCAATGTTAATTTTAACTTAAGAAAAATAATTTTGTAAAAATAAAATTTTTAATTTTTTTTTTTATATTTTGTAATATTTTCCGAAATAGCATTAAGAAAAGGCGTGCTTATTCCCTGTCCACTTTCATTTTGGAGTTTTATAGATATATATTTCATATCGATATAATTTTGATTTCTTAAGACTAATCCGTTGAAAATTAACTTGTCTGTTAAGTTATTCGTTCGAAACTTATAGGATTTAATTTCATCATTGTATGAAAATTTGTGTGTTCAAGCCTGCATGGATATGACATTTTCAGCATGCCGAAGATAACTGGACGTTAAAGTTAAGTACTTAATATATTTGAAAATTAAAATTTTTAATGTTTTGATCCGATCTGGACCACAGATAATCTCTAGCCATCTTTTACAGTAGTTCACATTATAAAATAGAACCTGTGGTCCTCTGATCGATTTTTTAGTGCGGTGGGGGCGTGGCATATGAAAACCAAACAAACTTAATCTGCCTATTACTAATACAAACACTTTACAAAACAAAACTAATTTAACAAAGAACAAAAAAGCCAAACTATATTTAAATGAACTTATTAATTATTACTTTATATTATATAGAATTTAAAAATTGTGAAAAGAGAATAAGTTTCGTAGTCAAGCCGCTACCACTTCCAACGCCACATTACTCTGAACTTCTCCCTTATTAGATTTCCAACAGTTTTTCTCTCTGTTTGCCACCCTCACACCATAGTTGAAGTTACTGTTGGCCTTGTGAGCGTCGCTTGGTCGCGCGCAGTTTTCCAACTGGGACTCGGACTCTGCTGGTAGTAATGGCGGTGAGGTGGTTTGTGCAGTTAGACTATTCATACTCGGGTAGAAACAAAGATGGTTGACTGAGAAAGCGTACGAAACCAACGCATACGCATTCAACATATAAATTTCACATATCATAAGAATGTCCACCACTCTTTTTATACCCTAATAGAGGATATAATCATATTGGTCAGGAGTTTATCTGTAAGGCACAGAAGGAAGCGTAGCAGATCCCATAAACCGTACATTCGAAATCCGCATAGGTACAATCGGTTAAAAATTGAATTCCTGTATGAAATTTTTTTATTTGTTAAACTAGTTGGTTGAGACTTCAAGAATTTAATTTTAGTAATATTTATTAAAAATCGGACTATATATAAATTTTTTACTGTAAAATTTTTCGTTTAATCCTACAAGAATGTGACACCTTGCTCTCTTGTTTTTATTTTTATGCAGAATTAGCAAATTCTTATGACAATTTTCATTCGTTTTTATAATCATCGTAAAAGAGAACAAAATAGTTATCACAGTAAAGGTAAAGAAAAAAATAAAAAATAAAGGAAAACTGAGTTCACGAAGCTTTCTTCTGCTCCTGATTACGACTGAGGCATTCGCATCATACATAAAATAATAATGCGAATTTAAACAAATAATTCATATAACTTATAAATTAGGTAAAATTGCGCTTTAATTGTCAGATATTTTACGAACTAACTAATATAGGAAATTATTATTGTTTAGTAATAATCCTAGCAGAAATTTAGAGAACCAAATCCGATACACAAGTTGTACTTCTTTAATATTTTATTTTGTAGGTAAAGTAAACAATTTTTCAAATTTTCTTGCTACGTCCGCTTTGGAGTGAAACTTAAAATAAACTGCGCGATACTTAAATTTTTTCTTTTGTCTATGTGTTCACATACGCATACATGTAATTTGGCTTTTATGTGCCAAGACACATCGGAGATATCAGATAGAGAACACTCTCTTTCTTTTACACATATAGCTATTTTTGGAAAGTGGGAACAGTGAATTACAAATCACATGTACTGTTATGGTTTAGGTCTAAAGGGTCTAGTGGGCAACCTACTAAATGTACACATGTGCACATACATATGTATGCGCACGCACTCATGCAGACTCATGCACTAAACGAGCACAACCCGAACGTCCGTTCGACCGGTTTGACCAGTTTCTTTCGCTTGTCGACAGTTCGTAAGTTTGCTTGGCCACGACCCTGTTCATTATTTGCTAAAGGTCGATGGTATGCAAATGCATTTTTAAACCGGACAATGCCAAATACAACCCCCTTTAACCGCCATAAAGTATTCTAGTGTCCACGAGGACTGTAGTAAAAAATTTGAATACTTGCCTCTACAACTTTTACAATTTCTAAGCTTAATGGTCTTTGTCCTTTTCCCGTCCCTTTTACTGCCTTGGAAGCGATGAAGGGATTCGTGAGAAAACCAGTTTTTCGGTTGAGGCATTCTAACTATTAAATTTGTTTCTAGAGTCCGGTCTAATCATTATCTGCTCACCTTCTTTTTGAAAGATAAAACCAACAGTAACTGCGACATACATCTTAGATGGCCAAGCCTCTTGAAATTGTATCGGTATTCGTTTCTATAACTAAGGATTTACCTGAGCGCCTCTAGACCGTCTTGGCCGTTGAGGGTTAGCCAGTGATCTTTATTTGCATATATGCATAATTATGCATATGGAGATTTCTAATGAATGGATCAACTTATCCTAAATTGTTTTGGATGTTTTATTTTTTAATTATTGTAAAATAATTTGTATTATTTATATTATTATATTCTAAAAATAATTGCTTATTCCAAATATAATTGTAATTTCGATATTGCTATTTACATTTCTTAAATTTTATGAGAAATATGTATTTAATATTTTTATCAGAAGTAAACGTTAGTTACAATATCCCTGTTTCCCGAATCAACCATTTAGCTTTTCTTGCATGACTGTACTTGTTACAAATACCATTACCATTAGATTCGTTCGCGCCAGTGTCCCATACCTAGTAGTCTCCCCACACCATTTCACCCACCCACTTCCTTTACCACCTCCATCTTCAATTCCATCAGCATCGCCATCGCATTTGCCGAGAGAACTGAAGCCAAACGCAAGTGGGTGATTTAAAAATTTAATGCCTCGCGGCTATTAATGGTGGAAAATGCTTGCGTAATAAAACAAAGCATGAGTATGGGGGTGGTTGCAGGGTGGTAATATTAGGCAGTGGTGGCCTGTGTGCGCACAAGGACCGATGGACAGACAGACTAAGAAGCGTCCGCCAGAAACTGGAACGTAAGAAAATCGACTAAGCGAAGAAGGCGAGAAAAATCAAAAGAAGAAATAAATATGGCGCGTGTTTTGCTAAATAAGAAATTTTCAATTCAAATATTGATGGTGATGATGATGATGACGACGACCGTCTTCGTCTTTTCTAATTTTTTGTGCCTGTCTCTTCTTGTTGGTTTCAGCCGTAGCCCAGGGAATCGACAATTTGTGTTGGCTTCAGAATTGCGCTCGTCGATTTTTTTGTTCTGTCGATGCCAGCAACGTCAGCTATGTATGTCCAGAGTCTTTTTGAAGTCATTGGAAATGCTTTAAGATGTACTTCATGACAGTTTACCTGGACTTTCGATACCGGTGATTGATTTTTTTATATATTAACCTTACCTTTTTTTCTTTTTTTTTATTAATTTCTGGCAAACTTGCACCTGAAATGAGACTCATCACACTTATCGATACCGAAGCTCCTAACTGCGAACTGTTACGTGAACTGTTTTAATAACTTCAACGTTTCTTTATGATTGGGCTGGTGCATGCATTTGGACTTTAGAAAGCATAAAATTAATTAATATGAATGATACGAGTATATAAATAAATAATAAACTCTTTCATTTTATATATTTTACTATTTTGTGCACGATCTATAAAAAATTTAAATTTTTAACTCCCTAAATTCTTACAATCGATTATACACAAAATTTTGATGAAATATACCAGGTCATACCTATGAAACCGGAATTTTTTTGTTTTTGAATGCTTCCTACTAAAAAATTATTTAACCTACGATGTTCAAAAATAATTGCCATCGAAAGCTATATATTTTTCACGTTTTAGCAAATATTTTTCGATTTCAGCCGACAAGAATTTTCCATTTTCCGTGGAAAACTAGTTATCTAGTCATTTTTTCGAATTTTAAAACGTTTTTAGGTGCTGTTAAGTCAGTCCAATCGTTGAAAACAAAATATTTTCTGAGAGAGCCAAGTCTTATGAATTAATTTTTAGTTACCTGTTAAAAAGTTCATTCGTTTTTTGCACAGTTTTCCACAGCCAGGACACAAAATAATGTAAAAAAAAAAATTTTTTTTTGTTGAATTTTTTTTTCAGAATAAAAAAAAAAGGAAAACAGTAATGATGTCGGCAAAGAATAAAATAAAACCATATTTTCGGATTAATAACCCTTTACTTAATAATTGTAACCTCCAATTGGCAAATTCCGGTTTCATAGGTATAAGAGTAACTTTGGTATCTGCTGCTACAGCGTTAGCCTCCTGTCAAAAGTGATGTTAACACCATCTTTGTTTAAAAACCCAATAAGGCCATAATTACTAGAACAGAGTCGATAACATAGCCATTTAGTAATATTTAATATTTGTGCATTGTCCAAAAAATAACACAAATAATTTGAATTAAATTGTTAATTCTACAAGATATTTATATTCATGATTTTTAATGAATCAAGGGGGTAGCTCGAGGCAGAGAACGAATCGATCATGGTTGATTCACAAAAATTAAGCCATATTAAATTAATGATTATATTTCGTTCGTTCATTTGACCGGGTAAAATTTTAAAATTTGGCAGTGTGTTTCCGAGTAAAATGGTAAACTTTCTTTTTCAATGTTTCACCACTGAATAATTTTTTATTAATCAGGAAATGAAATGAAATTATGAAGCGCCAAAACGCTGAGTCTTATGAGGTTTCATCCAAATAAGTTTTTACTTAATTAAGAAATTTAAAAAAAAGACTAAAATTATGCTACAAATAATTACAAATAAGCAAATAAGCGAAAAAAAAAACACAATTAAGGCACTGCAACCCGTCTTACCGCTTAACTAATTGAAAATGCATAGTTGTAGTTATTTTAGAATACATTACATTTTTTAAAAAAAAAAAATGAATAATACATTTACCCATACTGAAATGAAATGAAATGTTTAAAACATGTTTTTAGAAGCGCTATAACTTCTTCTGTATTTGTTCTTTGCCAACGAATTTAAGTTCTAAGAAAGCCAGCTTCAAAACGGTATACAGCATACTCAAAATTTTTTGACATATGAATGTCAGAGCATATATTAATAGTTGAGATCGATTGAGAAATACTTAAACTTGTTTTTGTAATGTCTGGGAATATTCATATTATATATTTCTTGTCTTCCAAGCAAGTATTCATGAGATGGATATTATTTGCTTTGTTCTGAATAAAGGGAGCTTTCAGATTTTTGTGCTACGTTTGAGGGGAAAAGAGAAAATTACCCCAATGAGCAACCAATCAAAATCGAGAACACGCGTCGATAATTACTTAAGTGCATGATTAATAAGAGAAAACTACCCTCAAGTCAAATAAGAGAACGATTGTAAATCCATATTAGAATATGAATTCGTTAACCGATAGATGACGCTTTGGCTTATAACAACTTAGAACTGTGTCGTCCCCTAACGGTGAACAGTAACTATTATCTGTGTTGAATTATAAGTACTTCCTCAGTCAAGACTTGCAGAAAAAATTTGCTTTACATTTTGCATCAGAGATCTGTAACCAGTCAGTGATCTAAAAAGAATCTCAAATCTTGGTCGAATATATCCACAAATCGAGTATACCATAAAACAACTTAAGTGTGATTGCCACTTGTTCTTCAAAAAAGCAGGATCTGATATATGAATATCACTCGCAATTACAAATCTACTCAATTCATTCTTTAAACCAATTTTTGTTTTCTGTTTTTATATATTTATTTAAAATCTGTCCCTTTCACATATAAACAAATTTTTCGATCTATTGTACAATTAAATTTAAGTTAATATGAGCCAAATTATTTTTCGCTAAATTCAAATTAATTTTTCCACGTGTTTGTAACGCCACCCTAGGAGGCTGGGCAGACCCCGAAAAGTATTTAATTAGCATTGACTCAGTATCCAAATGTGTCTCTCAGTTTTAAAGCTATTTAAATAAAACTTGGTTTCCCAACTCTCAAAACTTAATTAAGCTATTCAAGTGTTATGTAAAATATTAAAATATAATTAAATAAAAGATGGAAATTATTGTAAAGCATTTACATACAATAGTTGGGTGCTGATTAATTTATAGTTTGAAGTTGCCAATATTTTCAGAATAAGTTTTTCTTAATACCTTATTTCAGTTGTCTCACTCTTCCGAATTAATTATGCCAAACAAAAAAAGAGGGCTGGTATCCCGGTTCTTTCTTGTACTGTTAAAATAGTTCCGCTTGTATTAGGACCCCAAAGCGCAGCGCGAAGACATTGCGGAATCCATCAGCCAATCAAAGTGCACTGTTAACAATGTAGGCAGTCTCTGTGGCAAGTTTCTCCTTATTGTATATGGTTGGCTGTATATAACAGTTTGTTCGGGATTCAATATAATTAGCGAAAATTCGCGAAGTCAACGCTAAGACTCTGACAGACTGGACTTAAGACAGCTGTCAAGTAAGAACAAAGAAACTGACACGAATATATTCGCTTATGTACATGTACACAAAAACTCATAAGCCCTTAAATACTTTAAGGTTAATATGACAAAACGGGACAAATGCAGGGAAATTTTCAAAACATTTTGAAGTCATGATTGTAACTTAAAAGCCAAAGTAGGAGCGAGACGGTGCTATGGTCTAACGTTATCTTTAGAAATTGAAACACAACTGTATTTCTACAAGTTGTGTACACCCATACGACGTGTATATGCATGTTTTTATATTTATATGTACGCGTATATGCTATATATACATTTAACCAACACACGTAAATAAACGCAGAAAACGAGTATATGTAATTTAAATAAACTAAAATAAGAATGCGGGGTGCCAAAGATGTTATACTCATCCAAATTCGACTATCAGTTGCCACTAAATTCAAATCATAGATGACATAGATTAATAAACAAAAAAGTTTTTTATGGAGAAACTCAGCATTCATTGAGATTTAAAACTGAGAGATTATATTGCGTTGTAACATACAGACAGACGAATATGCATTTTTCGATAATTTGCAAGGGTATAAAAAGGGCTGACGTACATGTACATTTATACTACATAGAAACCATAACCCCATTTCATTAGGTGATTATAGAAAAACCAATCTTCCAGAAATTTTCGAAACTTGAAACAATTTATACAAAACTTAATATTCTGTGTGGAAGTTTTTCGCTCAATCTTTAAGAATATGAAATCGTTGAGATTACGTTGACATGTAATAAATAAACCCGTTCTCGATGCTGATCAAAAATATACTACATATATATAATAGAAACTATACCCCATTTCTTCCAGAAATTTTAGAACAGTATGAAATCTTTGACATGTTGGAATCAAACTGACTTCGTGCCAGTTATTATTATTTCATGTCTTGAAGACCACTTGGTACCTTTTTCCAAGTCGAGTTATACTTAAATGTCGCAATGTTGTAACTCACCACCGGATTAAAATTGAATTTCAAATGGTGGATGGTTAATTTATAATGGTTGAACTTTATGCAAACTTTCACCCACACCGTTGAGGGTGGAAGGCCTTAAAATGATTAGGAACCATTTTTAATGGAAGCCCAAGTAGTCAGGTTTCCCTGACTGTAACATACTGAGTACTCCATACTATAAGAGATAAGAAAGGTAAAGTCGAAATGTTCGAGCTTAATATTCCAGGTATCCGTGTGCAAAAAAGCTGTAGTAGAGAAGGATGAGGTACAAAAACAAAATCATCATTTTTTTGGCAATATGGATTGGGATGACTTATTAGCTGAATTGATGATTGATTCTACAACATTTAAGCTCTTTTCTAAAAAAATATAATTTTACCTATTTTTTATTGAGTGAGCCAAAGGGAATCTGCGGTGTCTTTGAAAACATTTGATTTGCGGTGTACATAATAACTTTTCACAGAATTTTCCGAATTGAAAACTCACTGTTGAAAACTCTGTTTGAAAACTCACTGTTTTAAAAAAAAGTTTTTCGCAGTAACGTTGTTAAGTTTTTATTTTTTGTATACCCTAGCAAGGGACCGCACTGATAGAGTCATGGTTACCCCAAGTGTAAATATTTTGAAACAGAAGAGTTTAAATCAGGTTGTCCGTCTGTTTCAGTCGCTTCTGTCAGTTGTTCAGTGACGAATGATACATATCCACCAAATCTGGTTCTAATCGGACCAGATATAAGTCAGAACCGGCCGACTTAGGCAACTTTACCGCCATAGAAAAGATCGGTTGAAAATTAGCTTTTTCTAGGAAAAAAAAATTGTTTTTAAGCATGCAAGGATAAAACATGTTTGCCACTCCGAAGACAACTTTCCATTTTGATTTATATACCCTATATAAGCTTTGGCGATGAGTTTGCAAAGGCTCCTTAGGAGTTGTGGTAAGGCCAACAAAGTATATATATTAGATCAATATCTAATTGAACCCAAACTTGCCTCTTAGTTTTAAAACTATCTTGATGATCCTTGGTATACGTACTTCTTATACTCATAAGTTATATATAAGTCGGAACCGGCCCGATCGTTCGGTTAGTTTTTTTCTAAGACTACAAGAGTATATCATCTGTGGCCCACGGAAAATACTTTTTGTATCATCATTTTATTTAAAATATCGGTTTGAAATATCGATATAATTAATATTTATTTCCCCTGTTGCCAAAAAAACTGACTGTACCCCACAATAAAAAGAATTAGTTTATATTATAGAATTCTAATCAGGCAATATTTATGAGATTCGGGTATTTCTAATGTACATTATGTCAAACAATTGATTTCAAAGTAAAGTTTATACTTGCTTATAAGTGTTTCACACTAAAAGCATTTTACAATTTAGTAACTAAGAAACAGAAAAAGCCGCGCATATGCAAAAACGAAGCACAAAGAAAGCGGTAAAGAAATAAGCTGTAAAAAGAAAGACAAGAAAACAACTTCTGTGATTTCACCAATAGGAAACGCAACCGTAAGGCGAAAGCGCGATGCCACGTGCCTATTGGCGGCTCGCTATGAATATAATTTTCCATAGTAAGTTCACCGACGCACTGCGTTTCGATATAAAGCGACACGACGTCACGCGACGCAATGCGAAGCAGAATACTTGAATCCGCCCCATGTTGTTACCATTAGGACCTTCCTCTATTCTCTACATTCGCTTCAAGACCTATTTGATTCTCACCCTAGAGTTTTAAACTTCTTACCCCTTTCTGTTTAATTTCTCGCAGATTTTGCACTGTCTCTTAAAATTAGGTTCACTGACGCTATACTATGTAAATTCTTTTTTATGGAAAGTATTAAAGTTCAAAAGTGTGTAAGCATGGGCATAATTTTACATATGACGCACACAAATAAATATTAATTTACATATTGTTGACGTTGTGTAGAAGTTATTTTTCTTCAAAAACTGTGAGAAAACAAGCTAGTTTAAGAAAATTTTAACAACCAGTCTGTCCACTTAATTTTCTCACATTACCACAATTCTAATATTAGTTTTCTTGGGTGAAAAATTATAATAAACTACAGAATTCAATTGGTCTTTGTCAAGGCACTGAAATTCTGGAGGAGTCCTTTAAAGATCGCTTGACCAACCCTTACCTGTTTTTATTTTTTTTTGTTTTTTAATTCAGATTTGTAAGCTTGAGTTAAATGAAATATAAAAACCGTTGACCATATGCTTTAAGAAACTTGTTAGGCCAGTAATAAAAATAAACCTGAAAAATTCATTCTTTTAATAAAAATTAATTGTACCCAACAACAATTTTCAGTTACTTGTGTGACACTAAAGGATGAATTAAGATCCGGCTTTCAAAGTGGACACTTTCTGATAGGTGAATCCAAAAATATATATTGTATATATCTTCTCTTTCTCTAAACTCGGTGGTGCATTTCAAATATACAATATACAATATACAAATATCTATGTTTCAGGTATCTCTTACAATAGTTTCAAGTTGATTATCTATGATTATAAGAGGATGAGGGTCTTTGAAAAACGACTCCGTAAAATTATTTTATAAGGATTGCGTAATGCCCCTTAGGAGCTGTGGTAGACCGCACAAAGTATATATTAATGTTCAAGCAAATATAAATATGAGATTCAAATATTTCTAACGTTCATTATGTTTTCAAATTTAGTTATATAGTATTTAAAAAAAAAATATTCAAACTTATTTTTATTAGTTTCATGCAAAGTTTACACTTCGCTGTGCCAGTTTCTATTTTTTTTTTATTTCACAATAATAATTTTATTCTCTTTCAGATGGAATATTAACATTAGACAGGAGAGGTGTGGCAGACTCATATATATTTTTGTACATCTTCGACAGGAGAATCGACAGGAGGCGTGGCAGACCCAATAAAGGATGTTTAAGAGCTAGAAACACCAAATTTTTGTATGTAGGCCCCTGTATAGCGTACCATGATCGAGTTTATCAAACCTGCACAATACGCCCAAAACCGTTTGACGCTTCAATATCTCAGCTTTAATAAACACTAGAGCATTGTAATTTTGAGGGGGTTTTTAAGCATCCGTATAAAATAGTCGTGAAAAAATGGTATTGACTGATTAAGAAACAAAAAAGTTATTAAGCAATTCATTTAAACCAGTTGGGCGTCAGCTGAGCTATAGCTGTCAACGTAATGCTTTCGTATATGTGTGAAAACCACACGCACATACAAACGCACGCAAGAGCATATATATGAAAGCATTGCGTTAACAGCTTCAGCTGCTTCAGCTTGACGCCCAACAGATTTAACCGCGAAAATGAATCGTTTAATAACTTTTTTGTTATTTAATCAATCGATTTTTTCAGGACTGTTTTATATTGATGCTCAAATGTTCCGTTCCAAATTACATTGGTCTAGTGCTTGTAGAAGCTGAGATATTAGAAGCGTCAAATTGTTTTCGGCGTATTGTGGCCGAACGGTTTGAAATAAACTCGATCATAGTACGCTATAGGAACCTACATACCAAATTTGGTGTCTGTAGCTCTTATAGTTTAGAAGTTCTTTGTGGGGTCTGCCACGCCTCCTTCTGCCTGTTACGCACATTTGCACAAACTTAATATACCCTTTTTACCCATTTTCAATGGGTACAACGAAAAAAGTCATTTGCATAATCTGTAAATTTTTTTTAAAACAGACCACAATATAATAGGAACGACCGGTCAAAAACTGAGTTTTACCATAAAACGATTTCTTCTAAGACTGCTATAGCAGTAGGACAAATTTTTTAAAACTTTTTGCTATACTTTTTTTTGCTGTTAGCTACCAGGGTAGTAATGCTCTCATATAATGTTTGAAAAATGGAATGTTTTATTTACTCCTTTTACTTATCTACAATTAAGGGTATTCTCAGCCATTTTGCAAGATGACTTCTACATTATAAGTCTATAGTAATTGAAATCGTTAATGCTCTCATATAATGTTTGAAAAATTGAATGTTTTATTTACTTCCTTTACTAATAATTAAGGGTATTCCTCAGCCGTTATGCCAAATGACTTCTACCATTCCGACTCATACTACAATATAGTACTCGTATCTATAATTGATTTTGCAAAATATGGTGTTATGGTACAAACTTGTTGTGTAGATTAAATTGAATACATTGAATAAATTCGACAGACATAAAAACGAAAACTTGTTCACACAATTTCGACCAATTTTACCTATGGCAGCTATATGATATTAAAGTCTGATCCCACTGAGAGACTAGTTTGGGTTGAAACAGACGGAGGGACGGCCGGACTAACATATGAACAAATTCTGTAAGTATCAGCCATCTTTGACCGATCGATCCTATAGTAGATATATGATTCATGGGTTCGATCTGGCTGGTTCCGACTGGTTTGAGTTGAAAGAGACGGACGTGCGGGCAGACGGACATGCACATTTGCATCCTGCTGTTGATGCTAATCAAGAATATATAGGGTAGTGTGAGGCAAGAAAAAACATTTTTTTTAACCTCCATATTATTCATATGCCAATCAATTTTGAGTATTTTGTATACCGTTTTGGAGCTGCAGTTTTAGGCTTTCTTAGAACTTAAATTCGTTGTTACAGAACAAATACAAAAGAAGTTTTATTTATTTATTTATTTTTTTTTTAAATTTGTATATTTTATTATTTAACTTGTGTTCTGCTACATTATTGGCAGCTTAACAAGTTGTACCGTAAAAAACTAATAACAATTAACTAAATAACATTTCTTAGCCTTCTCGCTAACGAGTTGGGATGAAAATCCATTCTCTGCAGAAATTTACCCGAATGCTTCTGGATAACATCGCCAATCTTGGGGACCCTGAGATCCTTCTCAATATCTCTCGTGCGCATGTACCAGGGAGCATTACATATTCTTCTTAGTATTTTTGCTTGCGCTACTCTTATTTTATTTAAATTTGTTTCAGCTGCAATGCCATAAATTTGGACAGCATAGCTCCAGATCGGGGTAAGTATGGCTTTATAAATATGCACTTTACTGCGTAGGGAGAGCTTACTGCACGGTGCAAGTAGCCACGCCATTTTTTCAGCTTTTGTCAAAAAACATGTTTTAAAAATGTAATTTTAAAAGGCCTGTTCAAATTAAAAACACAGTATGTAAATCGAAAATTTTCAAATTTTTCAAAAATTTCAGTTACTGAAATTATGCTACAAACAAGTACAACATTACCAACCAACTAAGTTATCTATGCATTTTTAGTTGGTTATTGTTAAGAAGCTATATAAGATGGTCTGTATCGATTTTCCATACTCTGCTTTTACTGTGTTTTTAATTTGAACAGGCCTATACTGTCGCTATTAAATTGCATATCATAGAAATGGTAACAGTTGTTATAAATTTTTTTTATAATGAAAGTCAGTATAATGAATAAAATAATAACATAATTTCCTAATTAATAAAAAATTTATTCGGTGGTCAAAATCGATGTTTTGTACAAAAGAAATATTGTAATGACTCCATAGAAAAAGCAAGTTTATCATTTTACTCGGAATCGCAATGGCGAATTTTAAAATTTTACCCGTTCAAATGACTGACTGAAATCGACGAACTATAATCTATCGTTCATTTAATATAATATGGCTTCATTTTTGCAATATTAACCATGATTTATTCGTTCACTGTTTTTTCTTGCCTCACGCTCCCCTATACTTTGTTGAGTCTACCACACCTCCTAAGGGCAGATTCTTAGTCAAAATTAATACTTATAATTCGTAATTTTACTTCCATTTAATTATGTTTTTTATTATTATAATTTCGTATTTATTGATATAAAAAAATTAAAATATAAATAAAAAAAAATTACGTTCCAGGTCGACCACACTTTTGTTATACTTTTTAAAAATACGAAAATTTTTTTGCTGTGCATGGGGTTTGAACCTCGAACAACAGAAAAGCTACAGAGGCGTAGTCTCCGAGTTCTGTGTGCTCATACAGACATACAGACGGACATGGTCCAATTGACCTGGCTGTTGATACTAAGACAGAATATACAGTATGTCAAGAAACTCTTTACACTATGAAAAAAACATATATTTTGACTTTGCATTGAAAAAAACGGCATTAGTTAATTTATTTCAATTGTTTTTTAATTTACCTAATACTATTAACTAGAATATTCTAAAAGAGTTAGTAAAAAGCAAGTAAGAAAGTTATAGTCGAGTGTGCTCGACTATATAATACTCGGTGCCCAAAGTTATATTATATATTTATTTAGCTCGTGCACGAGATTCGAACCGCGGACCTCATGCACGAGAGTTTCATACCCTCTAACCACTGAGCCACACTCTTTACAAGTGTGAAAAACACTGAGTAAATGTTGCCGTGTGTGGGGTGAGAACAGCAAGCAAGCGTATGCTATAGAGACGCCTTCTCAACTTTTGGAATTTGAAATGTGTATAACTTCCATGTTTATTATCCGATCTGTACCAAATTTTTACACAACGTCGGAGAATGAACATTTTCTTCTAACTTTGTCAGTCCTGTAGCTGTGTTTGCTTCTAAAATCGTTTTTATCGATTTGTGGAGGCGGAGGGGGGTGTGGCAAAAATTCAAAATAAACTTGATCTGCCTGCAGTAACGGGCAGAAGGAGGCGTGGCAGACACCCATAAAGTATATATATATTCTGACTCAGGATTAATAGCCGCGTCGATGTCCGTCTGTCTGCCCGTCTGTCTGTCCGTCTGTCTATTTGAACGCAAAGAACTTCTGAACTATAAGAGCTAGAGACACCAAATTTGGTATGTAGGTTCCCATATAGCGTACTATGATCGAGTTTATTTGCCACGCCCCGTTCGCCCACAATACGCCAAAAACATTTTGACGCTTCTCATATCTCAGCTTCTACAAGTACTAGACCAATGTAATTCGGAACGGAATATTTAAGCATCAATATAAAACAGTCCTAAAAAATGGTATCGATTGATTAAGAAACAAAAAAGTTATTAAACAATTCATTTTCGCGGTTAAGTCAGTTGGGCTTCTGCTGATCTTTAGCTCTCAACGCAATGCTTTCATATATGCATGTGTAACAACACACATGCAAACGCAAGAGCAGGTGGGGTCTCTGTGTAAAAACACACATGCAAACGCAAGAGCAGGTCGCAGTATGAGTCAGCGATGCGAGTGCGAGCGAGAGAGAGCAAGCGCGTAGCTCGAGCTGTTTCATCAGAATTTTTTTTCGGTACATAGCTTATGCTATGTACTTATGTACAGTTATATTTTATTCATGGTGCAGGGTATTTTACTGTCGGGTGCACAGGACTGTAGCCTTCCCCTTATTTTTATACTCGGTGCCCTATGGGTACCAAGAGTATATTGGGTTAGTGACAAGAGCAAATGTATGTAACACCCATAAGGAGGCGTGGCCGACCCCATAAAGTATATATATTCTGACTCAGGATCAACAGCCGAGTCGAGTGGAGCATGTCCGTCTGACAGTCTGTCCGTCTGTACGTCCGTATGGACACACAGATCTCGGAGACTATAAGAGCTAGAGACTTCATTTTTTTTGCATAGTGTTTGCAGGCAGATCAAGTTTATTTTGGATTTTTGCCACGCCCCCCTCCACCTCCACAAATCGATAAAAACGATTTTAAGCAAACCCAGACAAGCTACAGAATATGTTTATCTGAACGTTGTGTACAAATTTGGTACAGATCGGATAATAAACATGGAAGTTATACACATTTCAAATTTCAAAAGTTGAGAGGCGTACGCTTGCTTGCTGTTTTCACCCCATAAGACTCGACTATACAATACCCGGTGCCCAAAGAATTGAAAGCTGCAAAATTGCTAATTCAATAATTAGAAACCTCGTAGTACGAACTCGTCAATTTTACGTTAATTATATTCTATAAATTTATACATTATATATTTATTTAGCTCGTCCTGCGCAGACGCCAAGTTAATTTTACTATATAAATTTATACATTATATACTTATTTAGCTCGTGCTACCCACTCGCCATTTTTAAGTTAAGTTTAAGTGCGTGGGGTGAGAACGGCAGGCAACCGTACGCTATAGAGACGCCCTTCAAATATTGGTATTTGAAATGTGCATAACTTCCATGTTAATTATCCGATCTGTACCAAAACGTCTAGACAAACATAATCTTACTTTGTACCAAAATTCAGTCATGTAGCTTGGCTAGGTGTGGGTGCTCTGGAGTGTTCAAAATGGTTTTGATCAATTTGTGGTCTAATCGACTCGGCTATTTATCCTGAGTCAGAATATATATGCTTTATGGGGTTGGCCACGAGTCCTTTTGGTCCTTATGTTGCATGCATTCGCTGCTGTCACAAAGTCAATATACCCTTGGTACCCAATGGGCACCGGGTATAAAAATTAACAAATGGCGTTTTTTTTGTATGGAAAGTCAAAAAATATTTTTTTTTTAATAGTGTAAAGAGTTTCTTGACACAGTTTATCAGGTCGGCCACGACTCCTTATGGGCGATACATTCCTTTGCTGCTGTCACAAAGTCATTATAAATGTTATTGCTATATATGTATGTACATATATTTTGTATATGTTATACATATATAGATGTAAGCTTTATTTACCATATACTATTACAAGTACTTTGAATTAATTTGAAGTCCCTAGCTTTTATCGTTCATCCCGAACAAGAATATATTTTTTATTCTGGGCGTTGACATACTAATGCAAAATGTCAAACCAATCACCTGCAAGTTACCTCGCGAACTCAACCAACCGAGGGACGCACCGCGTAACAAGCTGACAAAGCGGTAGATCGCGAGCATGCAAACTATTTAGATAACACAACATAGAAGAAAGATGTTGAAGAAGGCCCACTCTTAAAGAAGACAGTAAAATATTTACTGTAACAACCACACATTATTCTAAATGGGTTATGTAGCGCAAAATTAGTATTACAACGAGGAAAATTAATGGAAGTAAAGTGTCTAGTATTTGTGATCGGAATTGTAACTTAATCTGACTAATTAGCTGAGGAGAGTCAATTTCGCCATTGATCAGTTTGTGTAGGAGAATTACAACATAATTCATCGGTCAAGAGAAGGAAAATTAATTAATGATAGCTTACTTCGACAGGCAGGAAGTTGAGTGTTACTGTCCCAATTAAGACCACGGAGAGCAAAGAGAACGAACCGTTTTTGGACTGACTCAATGATAGGTCGAACTAGTGTACAGCCTTTTAGTCGTATACGGGTCGTTAAAGTATATTAAACAAAGCCTTACCAAAAATAAACATCGCTTTAAGCTTAGGATCAAAGAATTGTTAAAATCTATTCCTTCAACGATGAGAGCCTCTACAATACGACATTGCTCTTCATTTGTCAGCAGCAGAGAGGAAACGTCGGAAAGCTAAAATCATCGCGGAATTAAACCTAAGTCAAAATATAATTAGTTATTTGATAAGCTATAATAAGACAAAATGATGTCTATTTAAAAAATTAGGAAGCAATGAATCTGGGGTAATATCCAGCGACTCAAAAAAAACGTAATATAAATAGCAGAAAAATTTAAAAAAAATAATACTTTGTTAAAAATTGAAATAAACGAAGACGAATATTTTAAAAAGAAATACTTTAAAAGAAAAATTAAATAAATTGAAAGTTTAGTAGAAGACAGTTCCTCCTCAAAGAAAATGATTGAGGCTATAAAAGACTGTTCACTTTTGAAAGGGAAAGTTTTGATGGAAAGATCTGAAGATCTTTCTCAACTACCGATATCAGAATTTTCCGATAACCCAAAAG
>JBAMBR010003976.1:0-43643 GCA_037044475.1 Zaprionus obscuricornis
TACAATTGCGCTCAACATTCGCACTCAAACATATATTCAAATACACATTCACTTACATATACAACACACACATAAACATATTTATAATTGTTTTTATATACACATATGTATATTCTGTTTTTTTTTTGTTTTATTTGACTCAAAGTGATGTTTATACACTATGCGTGGCACAGCCGGAACCGATGGCTGATCGACTCTACAGCGAGACAAAACACTTCCTGGAATCGCATGTACGAGAGATGCTCGCCTCCAAGGTGTTGGCAGAACACGATGCAGCCAATGCGAACAATACGAATAGCAGACCGGATCAACTACAGCGTTACTATACAACATGGATGGAATATAGTCAGGGCATTAAATATCTACATCAGTTGTACATGTAAGTCGTAAACTTAACTGTAGCGCAAATTCAATTGTCATTTGAGATTTTATCTAATCTGTTTAACTGAAATTTGCAGCTACCTAAATCAACAGCACATTAAAAAGCAGAAGATTACCGATACGGAATCATTCTATGGCAATTTATCCAGCGATGCAGCAGAACAAATGGAAATTGGTGAACTTGGCCTGGACATATGGCGGCTATATATGGTTGAGTATTTGGCACAGGATCTCGTTCGCCATATACTCGAAGGTATTGCTGCCGATCGGGCGAGTAATGGCACCTTGGATTCCCATCGCGTACAGGTTATCAATGGTGTCATACATAGTTTTGTCGAGGTCCAGGACTATAAGAAGACAGGTTCACTTAAGCTCTACCAGGATCTTTTTGAAGGTCCCATGCTAGAGGCAAGCGGTGCCTACTATACGGACGAAGCAAATAAACTACTGCAGCGTTGTAGTGTCTCCCAGTATATGCAGGAGGTGATCAAGATTCTCGAATACGAGAGTAAACGTGCCCAAAAGTTTTTGCATGTCAGTTCGTTACCCAAGTTACGCAAGCAATGTGAAGAGAAATTCATTAACGATCGATTGGGCTTTATATATTCGGAATGCCGCGATATGGTCTCAGATGAACGTCGTCAGGATCTGCGTAACATGTATATTGTACTGAAACCAATTCCAGATAATTTAAAGTCTGAACTTATACAAACATTTCTGGAGCACATTAAAAACGAAGGCTTGGAAACTGTTTATGCACTGAAAGGTGAAAACATTCACATTGCGTTTGTTGAGAATATGTTGAAGGTGCATCATAAGTATCAGGAATTAATTGCCGATGTCTTCGAAAACGATTCACTCTTCCTTAGTGCACTGGATAAGGCTTGTGCCAGTGTCATCAATCGACGTCCTAGCGAAAGGCAGCCATGTCGGAGTGCCGAATATGTTGCCAAATACTGTGATACTCTGTTGAAGAAATCGAAAACCTGCGAAGCGGAAATCGATCAGAAACTCACAAACAATATAACCATATTCAAATACATTGAGGACAAGGATGTATATCAAAAGTTCTACAGCAGACTGTTGGCCAAGCGTCTCATACACGAGCAGAGTCAAAGCATGGATGCCGAAGAGGGAATGATTAATCGATTAAAGGTACAAAAGAAAATCTATTCATATAAATTAAAATATGACCAATAATTGATTGTAATTATTTAAAATTTGCAGCAAGCGTGTGGTTATGAGTTCACCAACAAGTTACATCGTATGTTTACGGATATATCGGTCTCCACAGATCTGAATAATAAGTTCAACACTCATTTAAAGGACAACGAAATTGATTTGGGTATATTTATATTTAATTAATAATAATAATAATAATAATAATAATTAATATAATTAATTAATAATAATTTATTAAATTTCTTTTTTAGGCATTAATCTGTCCATTAAAGTGCTGCAGGCGGGCGCTTGGCCCTTGGGCTCCACACAAGTTATACCATTCGCTGTACCACAGGAATTTGAAAAGTCTATTAAAATGGTAATTTTTTATAACATATATGAATGTAATTAATAATATAATTAATTAATATAATATAATTCTCATATTTTATTAAATCGTTTCGTTTAATAAATGTTCAATGCATTTACAGTTTGAGGACTATTATCACAATTTATTTAGCGGCCGTAAACTTACTTGGCTGCATCACATGTGCCATGGCGAACTGAAATTGAGTCACCTTAGAAAATCATATATTGTGACTATGCAAACGTACCAAATGGCGATAATATTATTATTTGAGACCTGCGACACTTTAACATGTCGTGAGATACAAAATACGTTGCAATTGAATGATGAAACGTACCAAAAACATATGCAACCAATGATCGAGTCAAAATTGCTAAATGCAAGCTCAGAGAATCTCTCGGGAGACACAAGAATCGAATTGAATTTTGATTATACAAATAAACGCACAAAATTCAAGATCAGCTCAGCGTTACAAAAAGAAACACCGCAAGAGGTAAATAACAAAAGAAATGCATACGTTATTATTCCATATATATATATAACAATTTTATAATGTATAATTGTGAAAATTTGATATATGACTGGAAATGAAATTAAGATAACACAACGTTAACTATTCATGTATACTTTTATTTTGCTTGATTTATTATGATAATTAAGAGAAAATGAAATATTATCAATCTACAAGTGCAATCAAGTGTGCGATATTTTTATAAATTTTTTGATTGTGCGATTGTATTTAAAATAATTCCCACAATATTTTGCACTCATTATGAATGTGTAGAAGAATTTTATGTGTGACTGCTACAATCGTTGCAAAAACAATAAAAAAAAAATTCAAGTCAGCTTAAGAAATGTAAATTTATTCATGTACACTTTCATGTTGTTGTTTCAGGTGGAGCATACGATCAACTCTGTGGATGAGGATCGTAAACTATTTCTGCAAGCTGCCATTGTACGCATCATGAAGTCACGCAAAGTCTTAAAGCACAACGCACTGATACAAGAGGTAAATACTAATAATAATTATAATGATAATTTAATAATAATATTTGACTAAATATATTTATTTCTCTTTCTCTCTCTCTTTCCCTCTGCTTAGGTTCTTTCATTATCGAAAGTTAGTTTTACACCGAACATCGCAATGATAAAGAAATGCGTAGAATCGTTAATTGACAAACAATATATAGAGCGTACAGCTAATTCTGGCGATGAGTATAGCTATATGGCTTAGACTGCGACTAAATTGGACGGCTACTAGAGATTATAAACGGGATAATAACAACAAAATGAACATAAAAATGAAAATTGAAATTGAAATGAAAATGAAAATTGGAAAGAAAAAACAAGAGATAGAGAAAGATTATTCACCTTCACTTCACTTAATGAAATCACAATTGTAATACCTTGTAATACCATAATATTAATCCCCCAAGGCGAGTTTTGTTAAATGTTTAAAAAGTTCATGACATAAACAATTTCAAGAAAAGAAACGAAACAAACACAAAAAACAACAAATTTGAAACAAAAGCAAAAAAAAAGAAAAGAAAGAAAGCAAACACAATTAATGAATGCCTACAATATTTGTCGGATAAAGCAAAAATGAACTTTTTTAGTATATATATTATTGTATACAGTCAATTTATGATGAAATTGTCGCCTTAAGTGCTTAGTGCTCTTAAGCAAATGCAATTTATTGTTTGTTTTATTTTTATTTTCCTCACTTCAAGATCCTATTAACTACTATATAATATTTACACCTAATGATGAATGATGAAAGAGATAGCGTGGAGATAGCGTATAGAAAATGTGAAGTGCGCATTACTGATACTTTTAATTAGTTTATTTAGTTTTTTAATAGTTTTTCCTTTTGGCGCGTGTGTTACAACTTCTATTTTTTTTTATGAATATGAATATGCAATTGTATCATTTCTTCTGTATTGTACATTTATCTGGTTTATTAACACTTACACACACACACAAGGCGAGCGAATGTGTAATAAAAAAAAAAACTTAAAATAACAAATGTAAATTTATTATTACTTCTCACTCATTTACATTTACTCATTGACTTTTGCAATAAGAAACAGTAAACTCCCATTAACACGACACGTATATGAACGAAGGGAAGAGATAAATAAATAAAATACGCTTTGATTTTCAATTTATTTTCAAAATGTTCAATGCTATTTTTATTTTATTTTTTTAATTGTTAGGTTTTTCTTTTCTTTTGTTATATATATATTTAAAAATTGTATTTTGTTCTTGCTAAAAAATTATATTTCATTTGCTTTTTGTGTTCTGTGTCTGCGTGTGTGAGTGAATCACTGCTAAACATTATTATTTTCATATCTCTTTTATTCATATGTTTATTTGTTTGTATATATATGTGTGTATGTATCTATATTTGTGTTTGTGAATTGTTATTGTAATTTGTCATTTCATTTAATTTGTTTGTGGGTAGTTTTTCATTTTGAAGCATTTTTAAGTTTAATCATTGAATATTTGGCATTTGATGTGTTTAGAGTATGAGATAAGAAAAGATGTAAGGATCAATGGCTTGTTTTGTGCTCTAGAATATATATATATTTTTTTTTTTTTTTTGCCAAAATGTAATTTATAGCAAACGTATATTATGACAACATCTGTTCATCATCTACATATATATGTAAATCGTCTATACTACTCACTCGTACGCACTGTTCAATTTCATATACATATGCTCCTAAACAAATTCAAATTGATATTGGGATTTTTATTTGCAATCAGTTAGAGTTTACAGTTAGTTACAGTTACTCGTAATAATTAAATGTTTATTCGCTTTTGGCTGCTCTCAAATTCTTCACAATCGATAAAGTTCAAGTACCTAAAAAATGCCTAAAATCTTGATTTTTGTTGGCGTTTCATTTTCTTTGCTTGTTTTTCATTTTCTTTTTTTTTTTAATTTGTAATTATTAATTTTCATACTACTTGTCTAAAAAATATATTCAATAATATTAATACAAATACAAATAATTGTACATACAATATAATTAATTATATATTAATAAATATACCAACTTGCTATAGCATAATATATAATAATAATAATTATAATTCGTTAATAATACTTTCAACTGGCCTGCTGCTCATATAATTTTTTTGCCAATTAATTACACGCTCAATCTGTTATTGGCCATTTTTTATTTGGCTTGTCAGTGTTGTTAATAAAAAATAGATAATCTTCCATATATGTAAATATATATCATACATATTTCTTCATTTTCATCATTTCATTTTTTATTTTTGTTGTTAATTATATTTAATGACTAGTAAACATTACATTTTTTTTTTCTTGTTCTTCTTTCATATTTTTATTGCAGTTAATATTTTTATTTCTCATTTATCCTTTATCTGAGTTTACAATTTCGGCGAATTTTAAAGTGGAAAATGCTACCTGGTAAAACTTTATTCGGTTCAGCACTTATTCCTTTCATTATTTTTTTTTATATATATGTATATTTTTAATGTTGCAAATTTTTGAAATTGTAGTATAAAAATTTTTTTTTTTGGAATTTTGGAGGGCGTTTCAGGCTATTCTAGTCTCTCAAATTAAGAAATTGCAATTTTATCCGCTTGGATAGGTTTCTTCTTGGAATTTATGCTAATTGTTGGTTAAATCTCCTCACAGATAAAAAGAATTCAACAAATTTTGTTGTTCTTCTGAGTACTATAAAATCTGCTTTTGTTTTTAGAAGCCAAGTGAAGCCTAACTGAATTATCAGTTGTAAAAATGTGCTTCAACATCATAGTACATATTTACCATATATGTATACATCAACACTATTATCATTATCATCATCATCATTATCATCACCATAATCATCATTATATAAAGTAAGTAATGCTGCCTGGAACCCTAAATGGTTCAAATTTTACGTTTTTCATTTTAATCCCAAATTATGTATATCGAGTTTATATATAAATTCAGTGCTTGTATAATAAATATTTGATGCTTCATTTAGTTTTTAGTTTAGCTCATTTTAGCGTGCTTTTTGTGTTTATATTCGTGTATATGTCTTACGGCCATGGAATTGTTTTAAATTTCAATATGTCGGAAATTTCAATTTTTAATTTCCACATAATACTGTTGCTGTGTCTTCTGTTCTGTTCTGTACTGATCTGATCTGGTCTGGTGTAAAAAATTGTTGTCTCCTCTTGCAAATTATTTTCGTTTCATTTTTGTTTATTTTTTTTTCCTCATTTTATTAACGTTTTTGTTTTTTTTTTTAAATTTTTTTTTTTTTATTTCAGTCTTTACGATTCACGGCATTGTGCATTTGAATTATTCAATTATCTCATTAATATATGACCGATATATTCATGAATACATATATATATATATATAATATATATATAGTATTATAGATACATATATAAATTTTGTGATTTTTGTTATCTTGCATATTGAGTGATGTTTTCAAGGTGAACGAACGAGCGTGAGAATAGTTCAAATTGTGTGAGTCTCAATAGTTTGTTGATGGATGAGCTGGTGAGTCTGGAGACGACCTTCTACATAATAATACAGTTTACATTAGATTTGTGTGTGTGTGTCTTTCTCTGTGTGTGCGTGTGTGTGTAAGTGCGATTATTTTTAACATTTATTAAATATATATATATATATATATATATGTGTGTATATATGTATATGTATGTATGTATGTGTATATCCAATTAAGAGGAAGGATGGGGGGGGGGCAGTGTTTGGGCTTTTGCTTGAAGAACAACTTGGCATTAATTAGGTCGCATCTCAGGGCTATATACTCTATGAATCTATAAAAATGACTATAAATGAACCTATTGTTCCAGCGAGGCGGTTTTCGTGCGCTTCCAAAGTGTTTTGAAGAGACCTTTTTTTTTGGCTTTGGGCGTTGTGCCGACGCCAGCGGCGGCATTATCCTTGCGATTGCTGCTATCCTTGCGCTTTGCAGAACCTTTAAATATACATATATTTTTTAAAAGCTATAATTTTGTTATAAAATCAATATTAACCAGTTTCAAATTCATAGGCATGCTTGCTATTACTATCATCCATGGTCTGATCACTATACGCCTTGTGTTTACGCTCCTTGCTGTGCTCTATAAAATAAAATGAAAATACAAATAAAATTAGAATTCTTCGGGACATCCATTATAGTGTACATACTCTTTTTGGTAATTAGCAAGCTGGTAACACGACGCAACGCCTCACGAGGCGACTTATTCAAGAAGGAAGGCGTCAGATTGGGCGGCAGGGTAAGAGGTTTACGTGATTGCCCAGTGCCCGACATGCCAGCCGGATTATCCCACACGCGCACCGATGCCAAGCGATCAATATTCTCTGTGGATGCGGGACGCATATTGCGCTGTTTGGGATACCAGCCACGTGCAGGTGCGCCCGTCATACGCAGCATTTCATTAGAAGCTAAGGCATGATTTATAGAACGTTGCCGACAGATTTGTGCCGTGCCATATGTGCCAGCTGCAAAAGTAGTAGGAGAATTTCTCATTAGTTAACTGTCGATCGGAGGCACTTATTTTCATCTGTTTACCTCCTATGCCCATTATGGAGTTACCCATATTAATGCTATTCGATGTACTTGATCTTGGCGCCGTGCGTGATCCGCTAACGGGTACAGGATCATTTTGGCGTCGATATGGCGTACGTGGTATGTCACAGCTGTGTAAAGTTGAATTGTAGATTGAGATTGTTGGGAGTAGGAACAGCACAGAAGTAGAAGATGAAATATTTACTTACCCTCTGGCAAATATTGGAGTTTCAGGAAGACTACATGAGGTTTGTAGGCGATGTTCCTCGCGCGGTGACTGCTTCAGGCTGCGCTTGGTGCCATAATTGATATAACGGCGCTGATATGAGCCAGTGCCAACAACAGTTCCGCCCTCGCACGAACCTGTCGTAGAGCCCATTGGCTGTGGCAACGGCGGCATTGGACCTAAGCCTGTGGGTGTTGTTATGCCACTGCCGCTGCTATAGCCAAACAATTTGGGCGATCTCTTGCGATATTGTGAATCAATGCTCCATGATTTCATCGTATTTGCCGAGTGACTAGCTCGATGTGGTGGCACCGCTGGCGCCATGGGTGGTCCAGGAAGTCCGGATAAGCCGGGTAATCCATCGGCAAAGCTATTGGTTTGGTGAGCAGGTGCCGGTGGTGGCGGCAACTCATCATTGAAATGACGCACTGCAGCAACATTGTCACGACTGCGTCGCGTATGACTATTACTATGCACCGCAGCACCGAATGCTGTGGCATGCACTTCAACTACAGTGGTGCCACGATTGGCGGTATTTCCTACTACTTGTACTACAGCTGCTGCTGCTGTAGTTGGCAGCTCTAGGGGCTTGCGAGGCTCAACTGGCGATGGTGGCAACGGTGCATCGTAATCAAAGAGATCCGGATTAGAGCTCGGCGGCGATGGTGGCAATGGACCAAAGCCAACATTCTGTGACAATAACATCTCTTTGGCGCTCTCTGATTTATGTACGCCCGGACGGAACTCTAACACTCGCTTAGCATGCAACTCCGCTGCTGCAGCGGCGGCAGCAGCAGCTGCAGCTGGACCATTACAAGTTGCATGTTGCCCCATAACAGGCAAATCTCCCCGTAGCAAAGCGCTGATATTGTGCTCGATCTGTTTTAATGGTGCGCAACCATAACTAAAGTCCGATAGTTCCTCATCTTCCTCCAGGGTTGGCGCAAGATCCGTATGCGGGGTTGTAGCATTTGAAACGCGTTGATCTGTAAAGTGAAACATGATTTTAAATAAATTGAAATTCAATAATAATTTATCTTTTTATTATTATATTTGACTTACCGTTGCCATTGTAGGTGAACAAATCAAAGCCATTGCCATTGAGTCGCGCCTCATCGAACTCCTCACTGCTTGAGGTATTATCAGGCATTGATTCAGCACTTAGACGTTTCTCAGTTAACATTGCCGTCTTGCTCTTTACGGGCTTATTATTCAGATGCTCCGTTGCTTCAGCTATATCGAGTGAGAGCGCTGATCTTTGCACAGCGCCCATTTCAAGGCTACGTCGTGTTTGTGCCACTGCCGCTGACGTTTCACATTCCTTATAGATGAAATTCATTTCAGATGGTGCCGGCGGCGGTGGCAGTGGTGCCGATTCACTTGGCTCACTGTCGCTGGTGTAGAATTCGTTGCTTATGGCACCGGCACCCAACGAAGTTCTTGGTGGCTTTGGTATACTGAACACATCGGCGGCACGTGGCGGCTTCTTGGCCGTGGAGCGACGTATAACAAACGTTCCTTTGCCCAGCATGCTCTGCTCATTGTAGACGAAACTATTGTTAAACTCAGCGAGATTATTGTCCCGTGGTTGTGGCTAGAATAACAATAAGTAACAAAAAGATTAGAAAACATGATATTGGTAAAACTAGAGTCTTTCTTTATACTGTATCAGTGCAACACGTAGAATTTTTCTAAGATAAGTTTCTAAAAAATAGGTTATACACACAAAGACTAAATTTTTTCTAATGATTTTGGTCCTATCATTCATTCAAGAATATACATACATATATACTTTTGGGGGTTCTTTGAAGCTTCCTTTTGAACGTTACAGGGTCATGATTAAAATTATATACTCTTAGTATCGTTTTTAAAATAAATATGTAATAATTTTAATCAGAAAAATAATTTTAATCAAAATTTTATAACAGCTTATGTATTATATTATATTAGGTTAACAAATATCATTATTAGGTTTCGCCTTTTGTCGTTTGAATTTCGCGGCTATAAACGGCTACAAAGCTCGTATCGGGAAACATTATATATCATATAAAAAGTTTTGACATAACCTACAAAACGACGCTAAGCTGTAATACTTTTTATAGAGCATTGAAGAAAGAGAAAGAATGATATTTGACTACCTAATATTTATCATATTGTCCGGAAATTGAAATTGAACTTTAACGTGTTACAGATAACATTTTTATACCTTTGCAAAAGGTATATGAATTTTAGACTGCAAGTGGCGTGACAGACCTCACAGAGTAGATTTATTCTTGATCAGTATCAATATTAGATACCAAATATGACTCTCTGTCTATATTGCAACGCAAACTAGTTTCTTAGTTTTCAAGATATCTAAATGAAACTTGACCCAGGACACTTTGTATATTCTACTTACCTTTTTAGCAACTGAAGCGGATGATTTTTTCGAAGCACTTGATTTCTTTTTATTGCTCTTAAAGTGTATTTCCCATGCAACGCCGTTCTGTTTGACCGGCGTCAGATCTGTGGAGATGGTGGACTCCTCCAATGAGTCCTCAGAATAATCATCAACCTGCAGATGCTTTGACGTAGTCACATTCACATTGCATGCAGCTGGGGAGGCTTCACCGCTTGAAGTATGCTGTGAGCCCGAAGAGGATGTTGAGCCATGTGAATGTGGATTCAGCATATGGCATACTTCCTTATGCTTCTCCACAGAGCTAAGCAGACGTTTACTGCGCGCCCCTTCACCTGTACCAGCCTTGGCTGATGGACCTGGATAGATGGTCACCGGATGTTCATTCAACATGGGTTCAGGCAACTTGGCCAGATTGCCACGTAACACAGCATTATGCACAGCGCTGATGTCGATGCCCAACACATTGCGCTCACCATTACAGCTGCCTGCACGTATGGAGGCCAGCCCACTGGATGAGTTGCCCGTCGAAGCAGCAACTAAATTGGAGGCCCTTGCACCACAGCAGGGTAGACTTGAGTAGTTGGAGTTGGCAGCTGGCGAGTTGGCACTGCGTGCTTTGGGCTGCAGGTGAGGAGCATTAATTGGTTTTCCGTTACGACAGACGAATGTGTGTTTGTGTGTGTCTATATGTTTCTCACTCACTGTTTGCCTCTGAGTATATATATATGTGTGTGTGTGTGTTTGTATGCATGTGTACTACTTCATACTCACCAGCGTTGTCTGTATGAGTGGCGTAGTCGCATCCTGGCTGTGCTCCGCCTCCGATAATTTGGTTAGATTTTCGGCTGTGCCATCAACTTCATTGAAACTGCCTTCGGGCACAGTGTCTGTGCTGGGAGTTTGTGGCACATCTTCCGAGTCCTTTTTCGACATGCTGCATAGAAAAAGGTCATAAATTAAACAACTTACTCTCTTAATAAACCTGCTGACTTTCATTTATTATTTTGTGACATGATAACAACTCGTGCGATGAGTTGAGATTAAGTTGAGTTTAAGTTTAAGTGTAAGTTTAATCAAGGCTAGATTCTAGATTAAGTATACTTTAAATGTTATCGGTAACTTAAAGTCAACATTCATGAAATATTCTATGTGAATTATTAAAATGATATTGTCATATCTAAACTTATGGCGCAGATAATAAGTATCGGATATATTTTCTTTGGAGGCAGGACCAAAAGCTTTTGATGCCAGCACTATTTTCCCATTATCTTTTAGGTAAACTTTAACTAACTATAACTATAACTATAATAAGAGAGCAGTGTTATCTTCGGCGAAGATATCATATTCTTGCTTAACAGTTTTTCTTGCTAGAAGTTAATTTTAGGCCGATTGGTTCTATGTCAGCTAAACTAATCCAATGATAAAATTCTGATATATATAAATATAGATTACAAAATAACAGAGATTGGTCTCACTTATATATCAGTAACAAATTTAAATAATTATTTTTTACAGATCATAAACAAAATTAATAAATCATAAATAATAATTATATATGGGATTTATGGGTTTTATGGGACTAGTTATATTTATATATGTTTCCATACATGTATAAGAAAAGAGAAACCGACGACAGTCGTATCGTGATTCAGTCGTGACTTAAACTAAATCAATAACAATTATGACAGAGTAAAAGAGAAGGTAAAAAACAGAATTTAAATGCATATGTACAATGTAGATGTAGATTTGATTGACATGCAGATAATATGATAATGTGGAGTATGATGGATAAAGTGCAAAGGATAAAGGATTAATGTAAAATTGTGATATTTACTTACTTTTTGCGACTAAGACTCATGTATCCGTCGTCCTCGGATTGATTTTCGCCACTGTTGCTATGCAATGCCACTGGCTTGGTAGTTGCCTCCTCAAACTCCGATATGATATCGTCAAGCACTTTAATGGGCTCAGGTATATCGTCCATTGAGATGGGCTCCAATGACTGCAGTTGCTCGCTGCAAAATCGAAATGAAATGAAAAAGATGAAATGAAAATGTAATTAGGTTCGTTTGCCTCCAAGTGGCTTCGCTCTCGACATTTCGCTTAGCTCAGAGTTTAGCTCTGCTCAGTTCAGCTCAGTGTAGTTCAGTTCAACACATCACAGCACACCACAGCACAGCACAGCGCAACATAGTACAGTGGGGTGGACTATGGTGTGGTGTGCTGTGGTGCGGAGCGGTGCAATGCAGTTCAGCACAGCACTCAACTCCCTTGGCCACAATTTGAATTTAATTCATTTAGAGCTTGCGACATACTTTTGCTTTTGTTGGTCATTGGCCATTGCCGCCGCATCCAGCGAATCCAGGGCTGCAGTTTCGGTCTCAACATTGCCTGACATGTTGTCAGCCGACGCTGCTTGTGTTTCTGCCGCTGTCGCTGCGTCTGCTACTGCTGCTACCTCTGTCTCTGATACAGCTATTGCCACTGCCAGCGGCGCTGGCTCTAGCTCTGGCTCTGCCTCCGCCTCTGTTTCTGTATCCGCCTCCAGTTCCAACGCCTCCACAGAATCGCGTGCTCCACACGATTCAGGTGTTGCTGCCATTATGCGATTTTCATTGAAACCAACAACGGGCTTTGCGACTGTTTTCAGTTTCTTCTTTTTTTTCGTTTTTTTTTTTTTTTGTTTTTATTTTTCTCCTTCGTTGATTATGAAAATGTAATCAATGCGCCCACAGTCGTCGCTGCCTCTGCCTCTGCCACTGTCTCAGTTTCTGTCGCTGCCTCTGCCTCTGTTGACGTCGCTGCTTGCCTTTGTTGTCGGCTGTTTCAATTTTCATCTATGCAATGTGTGAAAGTGATTGGCGTTTTTTTCAGGTCATTAAATTCGTCATCAAAATGTTTTAGTTGCTGTTGAAAGAAAATTTGCGGAAAGCGCAAAGAGGAATATGTTATAAAAATCAGAGTTGGAATAATATTTATTATTGTTGTTGTTGCTGCTGTTGTAAGCCGATTTAAGCTGCTATTAAGGTAAAGTTGCCAGGCACACTAAATATAATTAATATTGATTTTATTTGCGTAACATTCCATTTGCAAAACAACATTTACAGCAGCAGCAACAACAACAACAGCAACAACAACAACAACAATGATTTGCTTTTTGGCATTGATGGAATGATGGCAAATTAACGGATAGATATTTGTATTTTCAATCTAATAAATTAGGCCCTGCCCAGCCAAAAAGGTCACTCTACGATTGATAAAGATAATAAATGCCATTTGATTTCATTATAATTGAATTAGAGGTTAAAGTTGAAATTGAAATAATGAGAGTAATTTATTTGTAATGACAAACATAACATTGGAATTATAAGAATTAAAAGTATATATATATATATATATATATATCCAATATTAGAAATTTCAATAATAGAATAATTTTTGCATAAATTGAAATTTTATTTACAGTTGCGTTAAAGCGTATTATCAAGCAAAAAATCAACTTTTGACCTTGATTAATTTGATTATCTTTGTTCAGCTAATTATACGCCATTAAAAAAAAGTTGGCTATGGGAAAATTGTTAGAGTTATATGATTCTGAAAATATACCCGAAAACTGTTAAACTCTACTAATGCCCTAAAAATGGGGTAATATGACAAAAGAAAAATATTCTTAAGCTTGAATAATCTAAACTATTATTTTAAGAACAGCAGACAAAAATTTGTATAATATATTTTCTTTTCTGTTTTTGAAATATTAAATTAAAATAAGAAAGCATGATTGCTTTCGGCGGGCAGAATATTTTATACCTTGGCAATCTTAGAAGAAAACTTTTTATAGAAAATAAATATGATAGCTATATAAGACATAGTGGTCCGATCCGTCCGGTTTCGATTTATTATAGCTTATGGGCATAGGAGGAAGTATGCATACCAAGTTTCATTGAGTTTGGGATTTAAACAGACGCATAGACGGACATGCACATTTGGATTCTCCTGTCGGCAATGATCAAGAACATTATAATTCTATAACTTTTCAATAGATCTTATTAAAATTGATTCAAATATTTTTAATATATTTTTTAAATAATTTTTTCTTTTACTAACAATCTTTAAAAATCTATAGAATTTCTGTAAGAAAAAACGTAATAATTACAATTTGAATTCAATGTGTTTAGTGTTATATAATGTTTAGATTGTCATATTTGAGAATCAACTAGTATTAACCTTCGTTCGCATATGTAAATTATGAGATATCCATATATGAGAAACTCCAAAAACCACAAGTTAGAGAAATCGAATATATTCAAAGCTTTTTTCAAGTATGTAAATACATGTATGTATGTATGAATGTGCGTATATTTTTTTATGGCATACAATATATTTAGTATAGTCGTAACTCATGAAAACACAAACACAAACACTAACACATTAAACTTAACTTTTCGAGAAGCCAATTAAAAACTATTCAGACAACAATTTTTGAATTGATTTTTCATGTAGAACTCTAAATACTAGCAAGACGCTCCATTTCGTTTTCGGAGGTGTGAAAATGGGAACTGTTTATGGGAGCGTAAGTGTGAGCACACCATCACACTATTCTCACATCTCTCCTTCTATGTATTTACTTCTACATTATTTTACTCTTAACTCCTTTGCTCCTACTCACACTGCACAACTGCCACTCGCGTTTCCTATCTTCATTCATATTTTCTATACACTTTGTTTGTAGAGAGGAGTTCTATGAAGCTCAGGCGCACTCACACTCACTTTTCGGTTCGCATTCACATTCACATTCGCACTCGTACTCGTACTCTCACTCATGCTCGCTCGCACTCACACAAAGGCAGATTAGCCTTGCGACTACCCTCCCTCCCACTCAAGCGCACACATTTTATATGGTGCTATACATAAACATGTCATACGTACACACAGTCACACGCACACTCGAATAAAAGCTGCGAGTTGCTTTTGCCTTATTTTCTGTTATTTTTGCAAGCGAATACGTAAAAAAAGAAGAAAGATTAAATCAAATAAATAAAAACTTTGCAATGGGTGGCCTAAAAACGCATTTGAACGGATGCAACAACAATAATACCAAAAAAAAAAAGTTTGCAATATTTAAGTTTCTAATACGGAAAAATTTCATTTCCGTTGTTATCGGTAACTGTCTATAAAGTCCGTTTCAATTTGAACTGCAACTTCAGCTACAGCCACCTACACACACACACACACACACATATGCACACATTCAAGCAAAAACAAACAGACACACACACAGAGACCAATACAGACAGGCAAAGTTCCAACTTTGTCTAACTGTAAAATTTACTGCGGAGACGACGGCATCGTTGGCGTCGCTGCTTTTCCTTTGCTTTGCCTTTTGCTTTACTGAATGAAGTTGCCTGGCGTCGTCGCCGTCGCTGTCGTTACAGGGAGTCTGGCATCGATTTTTTCATATGCAGACACACACACAGACTACAACCCACACACGCACTCACATACATAGGAGCACAGTTCATGTACAGATTTGTATCAGCATTTGAATATTTTTATTTGCTTCATCTAATAATTACAGTTAAAAGCTTTTACTGCCAAAAGGTCAAATCAAAAATCTTCCAATTGGAAATGTTGCTAAATATAGCAAAAATGACAGCGTGTGCGCGAGAGCGAGACAGCCGACCCCACCGGGGGCTAGTGTAGTGACAGACGCATCGGCAGCCGCGACGTTAGCGGCGGCGGCTTTTGAAACGATGACAAAAACAGACGGAAACTTCCGAGAACAAGAGAATTCTATTCGTATTTTGCAATTTACTTATGAATTACATACAAGCGCACGCATACTCGAACAAACACTGACACTGAACATATACACACAAGCACATACATAATTATTTAAGTTTGTTGCCTTTTATTATTTCTGCTCGTAACGTAATGTAACAAATATTTGATCTGATTTCAATATTAAATTTGAATTTTTAAAACACTTCACAGAACACAATTCGGAAACTTACATACATATATCTATTTATTGAAATTTACAAAAATATTGCAATGCATTCTGCGCGCAAAGTGTCAGGCTACGATACGTCTGCTCGCCGCGAACATTGAAACACGACTGAGTTGAAGAGAGAGAAGCCAATTGGACTATACTCTACTCTGTTGGTGTATATGGTGGATGGGTTTTAGCTATAGCTGTTACATTTTTACCTTGTTGTTGTTTTAGTTATATAGCTAATGTTTCTCAAGTTTCCCACGAGAAGAGAGTGCGTAAAGAGAGAGTCAATGAATTTACATTAGCATGATCCTCGAACTATCTTTTCTTCTCTCTCTCTCTCTTTCTCACACTCATTACCTGGACAATGAATCAAATAGGATTTACATATACAATGAATCAAATAGGATTTACATATATGTGTGTATAAAATTTATATAAAAATATTCCAATTAAATATGTAAATAAGGTCAGTGTTTGTACACATATTCTATTTTGTGGATTTTTTTTTTTAATTTTTGTGTACATATCTGAACCGTAGTGTCAAAACAAAAGTCTTGCTTGCATTAGACTTAGACAGCCATACAAATGCAGACACAAAGAAAAAAGAGAGAGTGCCATGCGAGAGCGCACATTGTGTGGGAGATATTGTTGTTCATGTTCCACCCCACATCAGGCAAATGTTACAGCTGCTTGTTGTTGTTCTTGTTTGCAATATGCCGCATGCCGCTCATTTGTTGTAATCATTAACATTGATTGGCTTTGTGTACTTTGCTTTGTGATTTTGCACTTGGCCACGCGGCGCGTTGTACGCACACTTTACTGAAACAAAAACAACAGAAGTCAATGCTTCCAACCCCCATTGCAGCTGCTAGTATGTTAGTCAAAGCGACTATAACAGCTGTTAGATTTTTTAGCAGAACAGTGTTGTCAATTCAGCCATTTTGTGGCTGCAATAGAGCTTGCCTTCTCTTATGTTAACTAACATTTTGTTCTCTCAACTGATGATGGTTTCTCTCTCATGCTGCTACTGTTGAGATAACTCTTGTATCAACGTTAAGTTGAGCTCATCGTTCGACAGAGCATTACTCTAAATGGTTTTTGATTTTAACCAATATTGTTTTAGCCAATTGCTCCATTGAATAACAATTCTCCCACCATTTGTTTCTATTTTTTGTATTGAGCACAGTTGAGAGTGTGCTCACACTATGTATGTATTTGTTTTATATAAACTTAAATTATTATAATCATTTACTTGATTTATTTTTGTTGTTTTACTGTTATACAATTAATAATCATCAAAATTTCTTTAAATGTGTGTGTGTGGTTTAAAACGCTGCCAGCGGCCACAGCTAACTTTTGTATATTGTTGATGTTATAGTTGCTGCTGCACTTTTGATCGTTCCTCCTTCTGCTGCTGCCTTTTAGCCACCTGCAGCGTGCCGAACACCTAACTGAAGTCGCTGCTTACAATTTGTCCAAATACTGCGACAGATCGGGAAGACCCTCCTTGAGACCCTTACGCTTACGGGTATCCTGGACAATCTGGTAGGGTTTGCTGGCTGGCTCGCTTGGGTCACCGGGCAACATCTGCCAATGGTCAAACACGCACTGTGGGAAGGCCTGGCCACCAGTGTTGGAGCGCAGATCAGCAGTGAAGCCGAAGGACTCGTTGACAGGCAGATAAGCCTTAACGACGAACATGGGAGTACCGACGACCTGGTTCTCCTCAAACACGTGTCCACGACGTCTGTTGAGCACACCATAAATGCCACCAACAGCGACTTCTGGGCACTGAATCTCGCACAGATAGACGGGTTCCATAAGACGAGGGCTGGCGGTGATGGCAGCGGCGTACAGGCAACGACGAGTTGTGGGAATGATTTGGCCACCACCACGATGGATGGCATCAGCGTGCAGGGTGACGTCATAGATGTTGAAACGGACACCACGCAGATTCTCATCGGCAAGGATACCTTCCTTGGAGGCCCATTGGAAGCCAGCGACAACGGAATCCTTGATTTCATTAAGATATTGCACGGATTTGGTGCAGTCGAGGATGAAGTTGGGTCCAGTACCATCGGGACCGAAACACCAGATCTTACGGGCCTCAGTCACATCGTAATCGTATTTCTCGGCCAAGTAACGGGCACGAACCTTGAAATCATCCTTGGAGCTAACTTCGCCGTTATCAATGTCCTCGGGCAAACCATCAGGCATAGGCAAAGCCTTCATCAGCAGACGGTTGTGCTTGTTGGGAGACTTGGACAAGCACATCTGGTTGGATTCCTCATTGACGGTTTCACGGTAGGAGACCACGGGATCGGACTTTTTCAATGGGATGCAAGCGTGATCCTCTTCCAGATCCTTAAGACAAATTTCCAAGTGCAATTCACCGGCACCGGCAATAATATGCTCGCCAGATTCCTCAATAATACATTGCACCATAGGATCAGACTTAGCCAGACGCTTCAGACCTTCCACAAGTTTGGGCAAATCAGCAGGGTTCTTGGGCTCAACAGCGACACGCACGACAGGAGACACGGAGAACTTCATGACCTATAATAGAGCGAGAAATCATACCGAGATAAAAAACATTGGATTAGCAATACAGTTGGCGGAAGTGGTTAATTTTAACACTACTTACCTTCATGTTGTGGGCATCCTTGAAGGTGGTGATTGTACCGGTCTTGACCAAGAACTGATCGACACCGACCAGACCGCAAATGTTGCCAGAGGGAACATCTTCGATGGCCTCAACATAACGACCCATCATCAGAATGGTACGCTGGATGGCCTTCTCATACAGATCCTCCTTCTTGCCGGGTGTGTAGTTGGGGCCCATAATGCGGCATTTCTGGCCAGTGGCGACCTTGCCGGAGAAGACACGACCGAAGGCGTAGAAACGACCCTTATCGGAAGTTGGCACCATCTTGGAGATGTACATCATCAGAGGACCATCAGGATCGCAACTCTTGACAGCGACGGCAGCCTCATCATCTTGAGGACCTTCGTACAACATCTCCATACGGTACTTCTGGGCAACCACAGGGGATGGCAAGTGGATGGCAATCATCTGAAGCAGAGCCTCACCAGCTGGCAACCAGGTGCGCATCACGGTCTTCAACAAAGCCTTGCCGTCCTTATCCTTATCCTCGTGCTTAAGAGCAACACCGATCTTGGTAAGCAAGTTATCGATTTCCTCCTTCTTGTAGCTCATGATAGCATCGAACACCTTGTAGATGGGGTCCAAGATGTACATGCAGAAGGAACGCTTGTTGTCGGCTTCCTTTTGCTTTTGCCATTTCTTGGTCTTGGCGTTGAAGAAGTTCTCACCCCACAGACTGAAAACAAAAATATTTAAATATTTAATACACTTTCGTATACAACTAAACAATAATCACTAATCATTATTGATGTTGAATAATTGATGAATATTTCTGCATATCTAAACTTTAATTTTGACATTCTTTGACATTCATGAGTCATGAATAAAGATTATTATTATAATTTATAATATGAAATCAAATCTTAAGTATTTAATCTTAAGTATTTATCACAATCATTGCTAATATTCTATTTACAATTGTCACGAAGCAATAGCAAAAGTTAATGGAAAATTTTAAACTGATCAACTTTCATATTGTATATTTAAAATGACGCTTTGGAAATGACGTAATAGTTTTTTTTTGTTTTAAAATGTATGTTTCCTAAATTGATTAAATTAATTTATAAATTAAATTCTAAATACTTTAACGTTTTCAATTTAAGACAATAATGAGTAAAATAGCGATTTATATTAATTCGTTGCCATAATTGATAGGCGATTTTATAAACTGTTGAGTCACTGCCTTAGCAATACACCGTTCGAACATTAAGAAAGAGGTTCCGATGCAGCGTTTAAGCAATGTCTTCAAAATTTTGATCTGCTTTTATTGTTATTGCACTTGTGGCGCTATCAGCACGAGCGTCACTTCTAGATAAATCTAAAGATTTCGCACGCTCAGCGTCACACGTTTTGTGCTAAAAGCAAATGGAAGAAAAGAAAGAGACGCATGATAAAATTTACTTACCGGTTCATTAGCTTGACAACATCGATCTTGAATTTCTCAGAGTACATTTCAGAGAACTGCTTGAGGGTGAAGGCCCAGCCGTGGAGACCGGAACCGAAACCAACGGAACCCTTTGAGGGATCCACACGCACTTCACCCATTGGGCCACCATCGTCATTGTAGGTAGCAATGATGACGTTCACGTTCTCAACAATACGCTGGAAAGTCTGGTACAGCTCCTCAGCATCCAACTGCAATTCAAGCAGAGCACGGTCCATCTTGTTCATGAACAGAATGGGCTTAATACGCTCGGCAATAGCCTGACGCAGCACAGTCTCGGTCTGCACGCACACACCAGAGACACAATCGACAACGACGAGGGCACCATCGGTAACACGCAGAGCAGCTGTCACTTCAGATGAGAAATCAACGTGACCGGGTGAATCGATCAAATTGATCAAGAAACCCTTGCAGCCCTTCTCGCACTGATCTGGGTGAGTGATGAACACCAGATCCTTATCTTCGACCTCGAAGTACATAGAGATAGCACTAAGAAATTATATATATGTTAATTTTATACTATATATTTTGGGATTGTAATAAAATGTATGTAGAGCTGACGAGCTTGCTTACGTGGACTTGATGGTAATGCAACGTTCCTGCTCATCCTTACGGGTGTCAGTGAAACGAGTTTCACCAGCCTTGGCACCAGCAATAATACCGGCCTTGGACACCAACGAATCGGTCAAGGTGGATTTGCCATGATCTACGTGAGCAATCACGGACATGTTACGAATATTCTTCTTTTTGTCCATGAGGCCACGGATTTCGTCGACGGTGAAGTTGACCTATTTTGAATGTAAGCCAAAGAGAAAGAAAAGAGAGAGAAAGAGAGATGCGATGGTAAGAAACGTGAATTGTAAAAGCATAATACATATTTCGTAGATGTGTGTGGCAACTGCTGCTCATTAAAAATGGAGTTTGAGGCACACATAAAAACATATGTACATATTGTCAGTATTATATATATATACATATATATATATATATATATATACTTTCACTGATACACACACACATACTTATAGAATTAATCATCGCTCAGACGATGTGATTTTTGAGGTTAGAATAGAATAAAACCACTTGCGTAGGTAGGTTATTTCATACAACACACTTGAAATACCAATCCACATACTACATATGCATAGAAATATGTATGTCAGGCACAAACACCTGGCAACATCTTCCCGTAGCGTCCATCAGCCAAGTTTCTTTTTAATAGAAAACTGCATACGTCACACCAAATCCCCTTGTGCTATTTTCTTTGTCTTGCATTTCATCACTAATGCGCAGACACACACACGCGCACATACATATATATATATATATATATATACTCTTTCACATACACAGGTAGATAGTGGAAGGTTGCCGTGTCACATCTAGTTTTTTTTTTTTGCATAATTTCATGCATTTACAGCGCGTCAGTCGAAGAAATTTTCATGTACTTGACTTGTACAATTATTTTAGTAGCGTTTAATGCAATTATAATATTTTAAATGCACCTACCATTTTGGATGTTTATTGATTTGCGTGGACCAACTTTAAAAACACTACACGCCTGCACTGGCGTATCGACAGGAAAGAACGAGCAACGTCGCTGTGCTAGAGATGCGACGCCAAGCGTTTGCACTATCGATATGTTTCTTAGTGTTCTGCCAAATCGCTTTCGATATTTGTATTCACAAAGTGTGACCGAAGCATTAAAATAAGAAGATAATAATAGCCGCGAGAAATTAAAGAGATTTATAAAATACAGAATGACACTTCATTAACACAATTTTTTTTTTTTTTTTTTTGTTTTTAACTAATTTTGATTAAAAAAACAATACTTTTATGATTTTATGCTATATATATATATATGTATTGTAAATGTATTAGGAATATTGAGAATTTATTTTCTTTAAATTTATATTTCCTCCCGAAATAAAATGAAACTTTTAAATATGTTTGAAAACTATTTCTTCAGTGACAGTTAATATATTTAAATTTTATTTTAATATTCTAGATTAGTAAATATAAATGTAAATATATTAATTTGAAACACTTCAGAATAATTATACATTTCTATGGGCATGATATGCCTGTTCTGTCTTTTCTGTGTTTAGGGTATAAAAGATGCGATCAATAACATAATTAATGAAGTAATAAAATGACTCGACGAGTTTTTTGATAAAGAGGAAAATTATTCTATTCTTCACTTGAGGAAAGCGTTTAAATGCGGTAACAAAATGAACAATTGTGCTGTAACAACTTTACTAATTTTTTTCTTTTACCGTTAATCTAGTATTTGATGTCTTGCATTGAGTTTTATATTATAGATAAATATTATAGCATATAAATGATGATAATAGTAACAATTAGTCGTAAAATTATTTTATATATTATTTTTATAGATTTCAAACAATTATACCCGGTATCCAAAGAGTTCTAGGGTTATAATGCTTTTGTGACACCATCAAATGTATATAACGCACATAAGGAGGCGTGGCCGTTTCCATAAATTACATGAATATCTGAGTAAGAAAATATTCATGTTCTTTATGGAGACGGGCAACACCCGAGACGACTGGTCTGTCCGTCTTCTCGTCCGTATGAAGACCTTCGTCGCGAAAACTATAGGATTTAGAGATATAAGCCATATAAAAAAGTGTGCACAATAGGCACTAAAATGGCTATTTTGTAACTTTCCAATTTGTTTGTATACCGGGTATCATATAGTCGAGCTCACTCGACTGTATCTAGCTTATTTGTCATATATTAATAATACAATTAAGATCTTATATTCTATTGGTTTTATTTTATAAATTTCTATTACATTTAAGCACTAAGCATATAATATATATATTATATGCTTAGTGATTTAAGTCTTGGTAACATACTGCATGTTGATAACGTCAAACTTACCACAATGCTTGTCAAACCATGCAGAGAACTTGCTCAAACATGTAAGTATCAAACATGTTTGAATGCAAAGTAATTTTAACTCAAACTTATTTATTGCAACATTGTTGCTGCAGCGACTTGTATGCAGGAATAACAACACAAACAGTTGCGCATCATTTGAGCTCAACAACTGTTGTACATTGCAGCGCATTGCCCCTACTGAGCGTTGCAGCAACATTGTTGTCGCAACATCATTGGCTGTGTTGGATGCCAGTTCGTGCGACTACCGATGCGGCCGGCCGAACAGTTTTCAAGTGATTTTCTGTGCGTACGGTTTATGCTAACGGTAAAACGAAAGCTTATTCATCTAACACTCACACACGTGCGTTTCTTCTAGTTGTTCTTGCTGTTGTTATTGTTGCTAATGTCGTGTGTGTGTGTGTGTTGGTGTGTGTGTGAAATGCATTATCAGGATGCATTAAAGTGCAAAATAAAATATAAATTATTTAATTATTAAAAGACAAAAATAAATAAATAATTAATCTAGAAAATAATTAAAAAATAAAAGATACAAAATATTGCTGCTAATATCTAAAATTCCAATTAAAATAAAATTTCAAAATTTGAAAATATTTCAATTAAAATAACTAAAAAAAAAATTTGTTGTTCATCATTTGCTTAAAATAATAAAAAAAATTTTCAAATTTTGTGAATAATTAGTAAAGTTAGAAAACATTATAACAAAAAATTAAAAAAAAACAAATTCAAGATTTTCTACATGATCAAAAATATTTCATGATTTTATATTCTTAATTTATTTTGCATTAAAAAGTTGAAAAAGTTTTTTTTTTCACATTTTTGAATATTTTTTGCCTTATTTATTAAACTTGGTAAATACTTGGAATATTAGCACTGAGAAAAGCCAATTAAATACTTTAAATATTTTTGTATGCATGAAAATAAAAAGTTTTTGCCTTAATTTCTATACAATTAATAATAAAGAAAAAAAAAAAACAAAAAAAAAAAACAGAATCTGTAATCGGCTTTTTGTGATTTATCAACCGCATAAAATTGCAGACCTCAAAGGCAGAAAAAAGTTTTGCCGCCGTCTTTGATCCTAAAGTAGTAGGAACCAACAACAAACAAACAAACAAACAACAACAACAACAATAACGAAAACAACAAGCAACAGCAAAAGCAAAAGCAATAGCTTAAAATAAAAAAAAAAAAAAACGAAGTCCAGCGCGAAGGATAAATAATAAAAAAATAATTATAATAAATACATCATAAAGGAAATGGGATAAGTTCATACTTATCCCACACGGCACCGTCTTCTTGTGTGATCGTGTCGCCGGGCGATAACATTAGCGTCAGCGTCAACTTTTGTCGCGTCTCGATTCGTGTTTCTTATTACAAAATCCTTTTTAAGCGTTCGCTAGTTGCGCGTGGAGCAAAAAGGAGCCAAAAAAAAAAAAAAACAAATAAACAAAAGAAGCCAAAGAAGAAGTAGAACTACAACAACAATAACAAGAAAATTGCACGTTTTAAAAGTTTTGCGTTGTGCGTTTTCCTTATATATTTTTTTTCTTCTTCTCTTCTTCATGTCGTGTCCTGCACAGCAAACAAAGTAAAAGTTAGAGCGAAAGTTGTTGTGCAACGTGTGGAAAGTGCGGCAAAAATACAACAATAGCAACAACAATTATAGCAACAGCAACAACAGCAACAACAGCAACAACAGCGACAAGAACAACTGCACGACGTGCAAGTTTAATTCGATTTTAGTGTGTAACAATCAGTGCGAAAAACGCCAAGCAGCATAGCAGCAACAACAACAATAACAAGAAAACAACAAAAGCGCAGTGTACAAAAAAGTTGCAGCGTCGCCGTCATTGTCGCTACCTTTAAATACGCGCAGACACACAAGCACACTCTCACATATACATATACATATACATATACATCTATATATATATTGTGTGCGTGTGTGAGTGTAGTGTGCTTGTGAGCGCGGGAGTGAACGTATGAGAGTGGAAGAGAGCGGAAGAACAGTAAAAGTGGATTAGCAGCAACATCAGCAGTAGCGACAGCAGCTACCTTTGCCGACGGCAGCGCAGCAGTCAGCATTAAATTTTGTTTTTGCAGTTACCCTTGTGCCAACTGCGACTGCGACTGCGACTGCGACTGTGACTGCGACCTCAACATAGACGGCAACAGCAACAGCAACATCAACAGGGACAGCAACTGCGACTGCGACTGCGACTGCGACTGAGACGCTCTTTTGGATTTAATGCAGAGCGCTTAGCGTGTTAGTCTTTCAACTCGTGACTGTTGTAAGTTGCCTGGCTTTTGGCCATTTTCACTCAAATATACACACAAACACAAACACAAAGACACACACACTTACACAAACACACACTAAAGCACATACAGATTTCTTTTCACTTAATTGTAATTAATTTTAAGTTAAGAGAGCAGCGACCACAGTTGAGATTTCTATTTAATAGATTTGGCAAACAGCATTTTAATTCAATTCGTGCTTTCAAGCAGCTCGAATAAGTTATTCCTTAGCGTTTCCATTTTATGCTCTTAAGATTAAGATAAATGAAAATCATTGTTATAAATAATATTGCAAAACCAAAAACTTTGCATTTGCGTATTACAAATGACTTTTCACATTCACATTTCTTTCATATACCATAAATATTTATGCAATTATAATTTTCATATTTCTGCTAGAAAGATTTTCCATAATATTTTTCTTTTTTGTAGCTTAAATTAATACACAAAAATAAAAATGAAATAAATATGTTTTTCAATAGCATTTAAATTTTGATTCAAGATTCCAATTGCAATAAAAAAAAAAAAACTAAAATATTATAAAAATAAAAAAAATATTGTTTAAGGTAAAAGTAATAAATTTTTACTTGTATGAAAACTAAGCTTAGTAATAATTTGTAAAATTTTATAATATATTAACAAATAAAAAAAAAATTGAATAAAAACAAGAAAGCATAATTACATTTATGCTCGAATGTAGGATACCCGGTAAGAATGAAAATTATAAAAATGTATAATTAGCTTCTATTAGTATTTAATTTTTTATGCTCACATACGGCAATCGCATCGACTTTTTATACTGCGAAAGAATTTTTCCCGATGCTACAAAGACATTATCCTCTGTACTATCTAGTTACCGGGTATAAAAATGAACAATAAATAAATTTGTATAATCGCAAGCTATAAATATTCTTTTTATAATTAACGTGCTTTGACTGCGCCCCACAAATATTCTCAATATTTACGACAGCCAAATCAGATAAAACAAAAATTATATACTAATATTATATCTAATATAGATATAAACATATTATATATATATTTACATATTGACAGTGGAAATGAAGAGCTTTGCATAATTTTTAGCAATTTTTTAAAATTGCAATTCTTATGTTTTATCTAACGAAACAGATATCAGATATAACTGTCGTTTAACCACTAACTGTAAATGCGTAAAAAATACGTACGGAAAAAAAATCAAATATTCACAGTTGTTTTTTTTTTTTTTCGTATTTTTATATATGTTAATCTGACGTTTAGCATGGAAATGCTCTGCAGTCAAGGTGACTAAGGTAACAAATAACAAAAAAAAACATTAATGAACGACACATAGACGAGACGCCTCGCAATCAGTTCCAATTGAAAGAGACGATGTTCGGTTTTAGCGTTGCCTTGCCCCAACGTTGGGGCAACATGGCCAGCACTTTGCAGAATGAGACAGATGCTCAGGACACGCACAGAATTGGGAAAGTGGATGCAGAACGAAGCGACAAACAGACAGACAGATGAATAGACAGCAAGACAGAGAAAGAGAAAAGAGAAAGAGAGATAAAGACAGAAAATGAAATGACAGTTGCAAAATGTAACTAACTTGAAGCGAAGAAGGGATTGCAGAGGCGAATGTAGATGCTCCTGGCTTGGAGACATGCTTGGTGTGGAACAGAGACACATACACGGACATGGGCACACAAAGCCAGCGACAGAGAGAGAGAGAGAGAAAGAGACAGAGAGAGAGTGTGAAAGAGAAAGAGAAAGAGAAAGAGAGAGCGACACACACACAGATATGAGCAGTGACATTCCCACATTGTGTGCGCTTCCTTAAACTTCCTGGCCAGTCTATTGTCTGAGCCCTATGACCGACCGTCTGTCAGTACCTTTGTCCCTCTGTCCCTCTGTCCCTCTATCACTCTGTCTCTGTCTGCCTGTCCAACTGCCTGTCCTGCCGTCTGCCAGTCGTTGACTTTTTGCATTTGTTGCTTTTTTTTTATTTTTGCCTGTGCTAGAATTTTAACAATTTCAATGTTTTATAATTTACTTAAAAAAAAAAAATAAGAAAAGAAAAACGTCAAGTGAGACAACATAATTCGCCCATTGTGTGCGGAAATTTTAAGACTCGCAGCATATGAAGGAACTCGCCACTTACATGCTTACTCTTAACATACTATGTACATGTGTGTGTGTGTGTGAGTGTGAGTGTGTGAATGTGTATGTATGTGTGTATGAATCAGATTAGTTGCCTTTATTAAGTTGTTCAATCTTCTACCTCTGTCTGTATCTGTGTCTGAGTCTATGTCTCCTTCTCTCTCCCCCCCCCCTCTTTCATCTCATCTCTTGATGTGTGTGTGTGTGTGTGTTTGTGAGTCTCTTAGAGTACTCATACTTTATGACGATTTAGATTGGTCCCAAGCATCTTTTGCCATATTTATGAGTTTATTGGGGCCAAGCCGATTGCTTTAGCTTTTCTCTATGGCTATGTCTATGTCTATGTCTATCTCTTTCTACTACTAGCTATTCTTCTTCTTTCTCTTATTCACACATCTTCTGCATTTGGTTTACTTAACTCACTTAGTATTTTGTAGCACGTGTAGCACGAATCGAAAGGCACAAAAACAACAACAAAAACAATACTAAAAACAACAACAATAACAAAAAAAACAAAACTGAAATTCCCAAATCGTAAAGAGTTTTAAGTGTGCATATAAATCTTTTAGGTGACTTTAAATGGCTTCCAAAAAAAAAAAAATAATAAAAAATAAAAAGAGGAAGAGGAAGAGGAAGAGGAAGAAGAAACTGTTCGTAAACTAAGACAAATTTTATGCATTTATTTTGAAGCATGTGCCAAAAAAAAAAAAAAAAATAAATAAAACAAAACAAAAAACACAATTTTATTACTTTCAAACATACAATGTTTCAATATAGCTAAGTGTCCGTTAGTTGCTGTTCAAATGAATTCTCATTCCATTTTCAAGTAAATTTTGTATTTTGAATAGTCTATAAAAGCGTATGCTAATGTCTATTGCTTCTAAAGTTTTTGCAAAGCAGCATTATTCGAATTTTCGTATATATTATATAGACATTTATAATATCTAGCGATATAATTTTGTTTGATCAATATCAAAATCGAAGTAAATCAAGAATATAAAATTATATCATATTGCAACCATAGAAAAACGTTCATTTGAAAACTTTTTTTGTTTTTAGAACTTTCAGATTCGTTAAGTTATTCATTCTTAAGTATAGTCATTAGACTTATCATATTTTTATTTGAATATTTATACAAAATCCAAAAAGATTTTTCTATAATGTTTGCAAGGGCTACCTGGCATTGTTGGCATAAGTAATATCTCTAAGCTATATTATATATGTAGTATCTATTAAAATGTAATTTATAAAAATGAAATTATTTTTATGAAATTTGAGAGAAATTCGAGAAATTCGGCTTGAAGAATATAATTTTACTTTCTTTTTAAATTATATTGAAGTAGATTTTTTAGATTTTGAATTTATTCTATTTTCTAGGCAACTTTAAGGGATCACTTCAGAATATATTCAAATCAAGTCGTTCAACAATTCTTCTTTGACTTTACTTCTTTAACTTTTTTTTTTTTTATTCAATGTTCATTAAAATATATAACTCATATTTTAACATATCGACTCTTTAGAATTAAGAAGTTTATATTTCACATGAAAAATGCAGAGATACAATCACGTAAAAGCTTTGCAGTGTGAAGTGAAGTTTTAGATCTTATCTTAGTTCTTAAGTAAAATTTATACGACTCATAGTTCTGAAGATTCTTATGTCATTATTCGTGTCGCCTGAAAGTCGGAATTTGACAAACTTAATATTAATTTGTGAAACTCAAAATGTTTTTTTTATGAGTTTCATTTGCGGCTGCTGTACTTCTATACTTCTGTTTTTTTGCTCATCTGTACTTTTGTTCAACTTCTGTATGTGTGTTGAAGATGTGGCATTAAGCATTTTGATTCTGTGGCAGAGACACTTCAATCCAATTCTAGAATAATGAAGTCCTGCGGGAGGAAAGACTTTGACTTTGACGCGTGCTGCGTTAATGCAACAACTTCGCAGTTAAGTCAACCAGATACTAGGCATTGCTCTAGCCAAGCCCAAGCAAAACGCCAAACAGAGCCGAGGCAATGGCAGTGAATTATGAGATTGCATAAAGTTGCTCGTTGTGCTCAGCAGTTTCCACAAGTTAAACACTTAAATGCTGCCATGAAATCAAAGAGCAGACAGACCAACACCAATACCAACATCAACTCACACACACACACACACACAGAGCAACATGCAGACAGTCTAAAAATTCGAGTGTTATCCGCTCTACTCTCCACTACTCACTCACCTTGTAGAACAATCCTAGTTCCCGTTGTGCCTCCACACACACACACATACATAGGTTTTTTGCAAAGTTTTTCGCGCAAGTTGCTTTGGGTAGCCAAGTGGCGTTGTGTGCTACTCTACTCTATTCTGCTCTGTTGTATTACACTGTACTCCACTGTGTTGTGCTGTGGTACCTGCTTGTTCTAGTCCTCAGACTCAGCCCTATGCTGACACATATTCATTGCGACGACAACAGCAGAGTCGGCTGTCTTAAGTTTCTGAAGTAATCGCGAATAGCGAATCTGTAGTCGTTCGTCGTCGTCATTGAGCTTGGAAATCTTATGAAACGAGCGAAAATTAAAATAAAAAAGTGCTAACAGCCTCAAAAACTTTGCCTACTCCTTTCTTTCATTCTTTATTGCTTTCTTTCTCTTGAACGATTTGCTTGCAATGTGGCATGCCACCTTCTCATGCCTTATGCTTCTTGCCATGTAAGCTACATCACATACCTCACACTCATGCTATATACCATCCCTTTCATTCAACTGTCGTTGTTGTTGTTGTTGTTGCTCGTCTGCTTGACTCCTGCTCCTTGGCACTCGGCTGGCTCTTGGCTCTTCGAGCTTCCTCAAACTGTTGATGTTGTATGGTTGAGTCTTCAATTGAAAAGTTTTCGAAGTTATTTTCATTTTATTGAACATCTAAAAGTTGCATTAATAATTTCTCTCAGTGCATACGGAATACTTAAACAATATTCGTTGAAATCGAAACGCAATGCAAATGACAACAATAACAACAACAACAACAAACAGCAATAATAATAACAACAACACCATCAAAGTAGTCGATGAGAGCAATGCATTGGATTTCGCCTCAATGCCTGCTCTTTAATCTTTCTACTCCTCACCTGCAGCTTGCATCGGTTTGGCACAGCTCATCGGTCTTTGGGTTGACATGAGCGACGACTTCGATGGCGTCGTCGGCTGCATTTGAAACTTATTGCTCGCTCGCCTGTCAACACACACGACACACAACACAAGCAGCAGCAGACAATGTGATTCTTATCGTTGGAGTTTAGCTGGATATCAACAATTTTTGGTATTTGTCTACATATGAGACTATAGCATAGCATTTATATGAAGGCAAATTCAATTTGACGTTATGCTCATAATACTCATAACGGGGCAACAAGTTTTCATGTCGACCTCATTTTCGGTTTCAACGGTTGATGCCCGACTGGCAAAAAGACAATTGTAGCTGCAACTGCAGAAAGATGCTCTTGTTCATAAAACTTGATTCTCAATATTTCTCTCTCTCTCTCTCTTTCTTTCTGTCTCTGTGCATTTCTCTTCTTCTCACTGCTGCTGTCTACCTGTGTTTATAATTCATTGAAGCGTTGTAAAATTCGCTGACCGCGTCGCAGTTGTTGCACCTTCTTCTCTGAGGCATTACTAATGATAGGCAAACACTCTGGCCACGCCTCTGTAATAAGACTTACAAAACTATTTAAACAATGTAAATTAGCATTTGTGTTTACCAGGGCCACTCGAGCAGTTATCAAAGTGCAGCATTGTATTGACATTTCATTTATTTTTAAGATGCTTCAATGCAAATGTTATTCGATATATTTTTAATACGAGGTAAACATTTTAAATTAAAAAAAATAAATAAATAAATAAATAAATAATAAAAGTATCGCCTGTTTAAAATTTAAATTTATATTATACATATTTTGTATTTTTTTTGTATTTATTTTTATTAAATTTTTTTATTAATTATTTCAAAATTTGAAATAGAAAAGTTTGCAACATACTTAAAAATAAAACTGCACTATAAACTTACAAAACGTAGAAAATATAATGTTAGCAGCCGCATCAGAATTTGGGATAATTCAAATCCTAGCTAAAATGAATAGATGAGCATTATTTAAGAGCAAATATCAATCGTTCATATCAATTATTCGAACGACCCTCGAAGCTGGTTCCACATATGCCAAAAAGGAAAACTAATGAAGATTTTCGTGCTGGTTTATTGGGCTAGAAAAATGAGGCACGGCTTATCAGTTAGTCAGGCAGGCAGGCAGGCAGACAGACAGACAGACAGACAGACAGACAGATTGACAGACAGTTAGTCAATGTGTTATTCAAAGAGTTGGTAACGAGCTTATTAGCGTGTTAACTGCGCAATTTTTCGGAATTTGTCTGCCCTCCCAATGGCTTCCATGTCTGCTCTACGAATGTCGATTTGGATGCTGGCATTACTCTTTACTCTGCTGTGCTGTGCTATGCTGTGCTATGCTGTGTTAAGTTGACGAGCCGTTGATGGCTTGTTAGCTGATAATGATATATGGCCATTGAAATGTCAGAATTAATAAGCGATGATGGTTGTTTAATGAGCCGCCGCGACCGTTGCCTTCGCTTGCGTCATCAATTGACAACACTGTCATTTCGGCCAAGAGGGGAATGGTATCCAAAGCAAATGCAATGCAATGAAATGGAAGGGAATGGAATACCAGGTGTTGCTTTTCTTGGAAATTATAATTAACGAGTGAGAAAATTTCAAAATATTTCATTGGATTAATGTTTTTCAAACATTGTAAGCATTGTCTTTTATAAAATAAATCGAAATCAAATCAAATATCGTATCGGAGTTATTTAAAATATTTATTATTTATTATTTAATATTTATTAGCATGTTAACGCATAGATCTCAATAAATATTAGACATAGGGACACTAAAATTGTGATATGGATTTCTATGAGATGTAGAGGAACAAAGTATCCAAATACTTATTTGGCTTAATGTTTCAAATTTTTTTGTTTTAAAGACGAAATGAAAATAACATCATAAATTCAAGCTATTTTAAACTCAAGGACACTTTAGTTAAAATATAAAATTGTTGTTGTATAATGCATTATCAGAATGAACTCAAAAAAATCTAAATCTAAACAAAAATAATTTAAAAGTAATTCATTCTGATAAACGCATTATATACAAGAATTTATATTTTAACTAAAGTGTCCTTAAGTTCAAAAGTAGCTTGAATTTATGATGTTATTTTCATTTCGTCTTTAAAACAAAAAAATTTGAAACATTAAGCCAAATAAGTATTTGGATACTTTGTTCCTCTACATCTCATAGAAATCCATATCACAATTTTAGTGTCCCTATGTCTAATATTTATTGAGATCTATGCGTTAACATGCTAATAAATATTAAATAATAAATAATAAATATTTTAAATAACTCCGATACGATATTTGATTTGATTTCGATTTATTTTATAAAAGACAATGCTTACAATGTTTGAAAAACATTAATCCAATGAAATATTTTGAAATTTTCTCACTCGTTAATTATAATTTCCAAGAAAAGCAACACCTGGTATTCCATTCCCTTCCATTTCATTGCATTGCATTTGCTTTGGATACCATTCCCCTCTTGGCCGAAATGACAGTGTTGTCAATTGATGACGCAAGCGAAGGCAACGGTCGCGGCGGCTCATTAAACAACCATCATCGCTTATTAATTCTGACATTTCAATGGCCATATATCATTATCAGCTAACAAGCCATCAACGGCTCGTCAACTTAACACAGCATAGCACAGCATAGCACAGCACAGCAGAGTAAAGAGTAATGCCAGCATCCAAATCGACATTCGTAGAGCAGACATGGAAGCCATTGGGAGGGCAGACAAATTCCGAAAAATTGCGCAGTTAACACGCTAATAAGCTCGTTACCAACTCTTTGAATAACACATTGACTAACTGTCTGTCAATCTGTCTGTCTGTCTGTCTGTCTGTCTGTCTGCCTGCCTGCCTGCCTGACTAACTGATAAGCCGTGCCTCATTTTTCTAGCCCAATAAACCAGCACGAAAATCTTCATTAGTTTTCCTTTTTGGCATATGTGGAACCAGCTTCGAGGGTCGTTCGAATAATTGATATGAACGATTGATATTTGCTCTTAAATAATGCTCATCTATTCATTTTAGCTAGGATTTGAATTATCCCAAATTCTGATGCGGCTGCTAACATTATATTTTCTACGTTTTGTAAGTTTATAGTGCAGTTTTATTTTTAAGTATGTTGCAAACTTTTCTATTTCAAATTTTGAAATAATTAATAAAAAAAATTTAATAAAAATAAATACAAAAAAAATACAAAAAATGTATAATATAAATTTAAATTTTAAACAGGCGATACTTTTATTATTTATTTATTTTTTTTTAATTTAAAATGTTTACCTCGTATTAAAAATATATCGAATAACATTTGCATTGAAGCATCTTAAAAATAAATGAAATGTCAATACAATGCTGCACTTTGATAACTGCTCGAGTGGCCCTGGTAAACACAAATGCTAATTTACATTGTTTAAATAGTTTTGTAAGTCTTATTACAGAGGCGTGGCCAGAGTGTTTGCCTATCATTAGTAATGCCTCAGAGAAGAAGGTGCAACAACTGCGACGCGGTCAGCGAATTTTACAACGCTTCAATGAATTATAAACACAGGTAGACAGCAGCAGTGAGAAGAAGAGAAATGCACAGAGACAGAAAGAAAGAGAGAGAGAGAGAGAAATATTGAGAATCAAGTTTTATGAACAAGAGCATCTTTCTGCAGTTGCAGCTACAATTGTCTTTTTGCCAGTCGGGCATCAACCGTTGAAACCGAAAATGAGGTCGACATGAAAACTTGTTGCCCCGTTATGAGTATTATGAGCATAACGTCAAATTGAATTTGCCTTCATATAAATGCTATGCTATAGTCTCATATGTAGACAAATACCAAAAATTGTTGATATCCAGCTAAACTCCAACGATAAGAATCACATTGTCTGCTGCTGCTTGTGTTGTGTGTCGTGTGTGTTGACAGGCGAGCGAGCAATAAGTTTTAAATGCAGCCGACGACGCCATCGAAGTCGTCGCTCATGTCAACCCAAAGACCGATGAGCTGTGCCAAACCGATGCAAGCTGCAGGTGAGGAGTAGAAAGATTAAAGAGCAGGCATTGAGGCGAAATCCAATGCATTGCTCTCATCGACTACTTTGATGGTGTTGTTGTTATTATTATTGCTGTTTGTTGTTGTTGTTGTTGTTGTTGTTATTGTTGTCATTTGCATTGCGTTTCGATTTCAACGAATATTGTTTAAGTATTCCGTATGCACTGAGAGAAATTATTAATGCAACTTTTAGATGTTCAATAAAATGAAAATAACTTCGAAAACTTTTCAATTGAAGACTCAACCATACAACATCAACAGTTTGAGGAAGCTCGAAAACCTCTAGAAGAACAAAGAACTGACGAATTGAAAAACCAAAGAAGCAAAGAACAAAGAACTATAGTAAAAGTCTATGGCCACTTAAAGTGTTGCAGGCGCAAACATGTTAAAAACATTTGAGCGTATGTACAAAAAAAAAAACCAAAAAAAAAATACAAAAAAAAATGAAGTGAAAATTTTCAACCAATAAATTATTTAACATGTATAAATCACAGAGTAGACGTAACGCCGCACGAAAACTTGCGCTGAAAACATGTTAAAGCCATTCAAAGATTTATTTCGAGCTTCTACTCGAGCCTGAAGCATCTGAAGAGCCAAGAGCCAGCCGAGTGCCAAGGAGCAGGAGTCAAGCAGACGAGCAACAACAACAACAACAACGACAGTTGAATGAAAGCGATGGTATATAGCATGAGTGTGAGGTATGTGATGTAGCTTACATGGCAAGAAGCATAAGGCATGAGAAGGTGGCATGCCACATTGCAAGCAAATCGTTCAAGAGAAAGAAAGCAATAAAGAATGAAAGAAAGGAGTAGGCAAAGTTTTTGAGGCTGTTAGCACTTTTTTATTTTAATTTTCGCTCGTTTCATAAGATTTCCAAGCTCAATGACGACGACGAACGACTACAGATTCGCTATTCGCGATTCTTCAGACTTTAGACAGCCGACTCTGCTGTTGTCGTCGCAATGAATATGTGTCAGCATAGGGCTGAGTCTGAGGACTAGAACAAGCAGGTACCACAGCACAACACAGTGGAGTACAGTGTAATACAACAGAACAGAATAGAGTAGAGTAGCACACAACGCCACTTGGCTACCCAAAGCAACTTGCGCGAAAAACTTTGCAAAAAACCTATGTATGTGTGTGTGTGTGGAGGCACAACGGGAACTAGGATTGTTCTACAAGGTGAGTGAGTAGTGGAGAGTAGAGCGGATAACACTCGAATTTTTAGACTGTCTGCATGTTGCTCTGTGTGTGTGTGTGTGTGTGAGTTGATGTTGGTATTGGTGTTGGTCTGTCTGCTCTTTGATTTCATGGCAGCATTTAAGTGTTTAACTTGTGGAAACTGCTGAGCACAACGAGCAACTTTATGCAATCTCATAATTCACTGCCATTGCCTCGGCTCTGTTTGGCGTTTTGCTTGGGCTTGGCTAGAGCAATGCCTAGTATCTGGTTGACTTAACTGCGAAGTTGTTGCATTAACGCAGCACGCGTCAAAGTCAAAGTCTTTCCTCCCGCAGGACTTCATTATTCTAGAATTGGATTGAAGTGTCTCTGCCACAGAATCAAAATGCTTAATGCCACATCTTCAACACACATACAGAAGTTGAACAAAAGTACAGATGAGCAAAAAAACAGAAGTATAGAAGTACAGCAGCCGCAAATGAAACTCATAAAAAAAACATTTTGAGTTTCACAAATTAATATTAAGTTTGTCAAATTCCGACTTTCAGGCGACACGAATAATGACATAAGAATCTTCAGAACTATGAGTCGTATAAATTTTACTTAAGAACTAAGATAAGATCTAAAACTTCACTTCACACTGCAAAGCTTTTACGTGATTGTATCTCTGCATTTTTCATGTGAAATATAAACTTCTTAATTCTAAAGAGTCGATATGTTAAAATATGAGTTATATATTTTAATGAACATTGAATAAAAAAAAAAAAAAAAAGTTAAAGAAGTAAAGTCAAAGAAGAATTGTTGAACGACTTGATTTGAATATATTCTGAAGTGATCCCTTAAAGTTGCCTAGAAAATAGAATAAATTCAAAATCTAAAAAATCTACTTCAATATAATTTAAAAAGAAAGTAAAATTATATTCTTCAAGCCGAATTTCTCGAATTTCTCTCAAATTTCATAAAAATAATTTCATTTTTATAAATTACATTTTAATAGATACTACATATATAATATAGCTTAGAGATATTACTTATGCCAACAATGCCAGGTAGCCCTTGCAAACATTATACAAAAATCTTTTTGGATTTTGTATAAATATTCAAATAAAAATATGATAAGTCTAATGACTATACTTAAGACTGAATAGCTTAACGAATCTGAAAGTTCTAAAAACAAAAAAAGTTTTCAAATGAACGTTTTTCTATGGTTGCAATATGATATAATTTTATATTCTTGATTTACTTCGATTTTGATATTGATCAAACAAAATTATATCGCTAGATATTATAAATGTCTATATAATATATACGAAAATTCGAATAATGCTGCTTTGCAAAAACTTTAGAAGCAATAGACATTAGCATACGCTTTTATAGACTATTCAAAATACAAAATTTACTTGAAAATGGAATGAGAATTCATTTGAACAGCAACTAACGGACACTTAGCTATATTGAAACATTGTATGTTTGAAAGTAATAAAATTGTGTTTTTTGTTTTTGTTTTGTTTTATTTATTTATTTTTTTTTTTTTTGGCACATGCTTCAAAATAAATGCATAAAATTTGTCTTAGTTTACGAACAGTTTCTTCTTCCTCTTCCTCTTCCTCTTTTTATTTTTTATTATTATTTTTTTTTTTTTTTTGGAAGCCATTTAAAGTCACCTAAAAGATTTATATGCACACTTAAAACTCTTTACGATTTGGGAATTTCAGTTTTGTTTTTTGTTATTGTTGTTGTTTTTGTGCCTTTCGATTCTCTACACGTGCTACAAAATACTAAGTGAGTTAAGTAAACCAAATGCAGAAGATGTGTGAATAAGAGAAAGAAGAAGAATAGCTAGTAGTAGAAAGAGATAGACATAGACATAGACATAGCCATAGAGAAAAGCTAAAGCAATCGGCTTGGCCCCAATAAACTCATAAATATGGCAAAAGATGCTTGGGACCAATCTAAATCGTCATAAAGTATGAGTACTCTAAGAGACTCACAAACACACACACACACACACATCAAGAGATGAGATGAAAGAGGGGGGGAGAGGAAGAGACATAGACTCAGACACAGATACAGACAGAGGTAGAAGATTGAACAACTTAATAAAGGCAACTAATCTGATTCATACACACATACATACACATTCACACACTCACACTCACACACACACACACATGTACATAGTATGTTAAGAGTAAGCATGTAAGTGGCGAGTTCCTTCATATGCTGCGAGTCTTAAAATTTCCGCACACAATGGGCGAATTATGTTGTCTCACTTGACGTTTTTCTTTTCTTATTTTTTTTTTTTTAAGTAAATTATAAAACATTGAAATTGTTAAAATTCTAGCACAGGCAAAAATAAAAAAAAGCAACAAATGCAAAAAGTCAACGACTGGCAGACGGCAGGACAGGCAGTTGGACAGGCAGACAGAGACAGAGTGATAGAGGACGGGACAGAGGTATACAACGGTCGGTCATAGGGCTCAGACAATAGACTGGCCAGGAAGTTTAAGGAAGCGCACACAATGTGGGAATGTCACTGCTCATATCTGTGTGTGTGTCGCTCTCTCTTTCTCTTTCTCTTTCTCTTTCACACTCTCTCTCTGTCTCTTTCTCTCTCTCTCTCTCTCTGTCGCTGGCTTTGTGTGCCCATGTCCGTGTATGTGTCTCTGTTCCACACCAAGCATGTCTCCAAGCCAGGAGCATCTACATTCGCCTCTGCAATCCCTTCTTCGCTTCAAGTTAGTTACATTTTGCAACTGTCATTTCATTTTCTGTCTTTATCTCTCTTTCTCTTTTCTCTTTCTCTGTCTTGCTGTCTATTCATCTGTCTGTCTGTTTGTCGCTTCGTTCTGCATCCACTTTCCCAATTCTGTGCGTGTCCTGAGCATCTGTCTCATTCTGCAAAGTGCTGGCCATGTTGCCCCAACGTTGGGGCAAGGCAACGCTAAAACCGAACATCGTCTCTTTCAATTGGAACTGATTGCGAGGCGTCTCGTCTATGTGTCGTTCATTAATGTTTTTTTTTGTTATTTGTTACCTTAGTCACCTTGACTGCAGAGCATTTCCATGCTAAACGTCAGATTAACATATATAAAAATACGAAAAAAAAAAAAAACAACTGTGAATATTTGATTTTTTTTCCGTACGTATTTTTTACGCATTTACAGTTAGTGGTTAAACGACAGTTATATCTGATATCTGTTTCGTTAGATAAAACATAAGAATTGCAATTTTAAAAAATTGCTAAAAATTATGCAAAGCTCTTCATTTCCACTGTCAATATGTAAATATATATATAATATGTTTATATCTATATTAGATATAATATTAGTATATAATTTTTGTTTTATCTGATTTGGCTGTCGTATATATTGAGAATATTTGTGGGGCGCAGTCAAAGCACGTTAATTATAAAAAGAATATTTATAGCTTGCGATTATACAAATTTATTTATTGTTCATTTTTATACCCGGTAACTAGATAGTACAGAGGATATAATGTCTTTGTAGCATCGGGAAAAATTCTTTCACAGTATAAAAAGTCGATGCGATTGCCGTATGTGAGCATAAAAAATTAAATACTAATAGAAGCTAATTATACATTTTTATAATTTTCATTCTTACCGGGTATCCTACATTCGAGCATAAATGTAATTATGCTTTCTTGTTTTTATTCAATTTTTTTTTTATTTGTTAATATATTATAAAATTTTACAAATTATTACTAAGCTTAGTTTTCATACAAGTAAAAATTTATTACTTTTACCTTAAACAATATTTTTTTTATTTTTATAATATTTTAGTTTTTTTTTTTTTTATTGCAATTGGAATCTTGAATCAAAATTTAAATGCTATTGAAAAACATATTTATTTCATTTTTATTTTTGTGTATTAATTTAAGCTACAAAAAAGAAAAATATTATGGAAAATCTTTCTAGCAGAAATATGAAAATTATAATTGCATAAATATTTATGGTATATGAAAGAAATGTGAATGTGAAAAGTCATTTGTAATACGCAAATGCAAAGTTTTTGGTTTTGCAATATTATTTATAACAATGATTTTCATTTATCTTAATCTTAAGAGCATAAAATGGAAACGCTAAGGAATAACTTATTCGAGCTGCTTGAAAGCACGAATTGAATTAAAATGCTGTTTGCCAAATCTATTAAATAGAAATCTCAACTGTGGTCGCTGCTCTCTTAACTTAAAATTAATTACAATTAAGTGAAAAGAAATCTGTATGTGCTTTAGTGTGTGTTTGTGTAAGTGTGTGTGTCTTTGTGTTTGTGTTTGTGTGTATATTTGAGTGAAAATGGCCAAAAGCCAGGCAACTTACAACAGTCACGAGTTGAAAGACTAACACGCTAAGCGCTCTGCATTAAATCCAAAAGAGCGTCTCAGTCGCAGTCGCAGTCGCAGTCGCAGTTGCTGTCCCTGTTGATGTTGCTGTTGCTGTTGCCGTCTATGTTGAGGTCGCAGTCACAGTCGCAGTCGCAGTCGCAGTCGCAGTTGGCACAAGGGTAACTGCAAAAACAAAATTTAATGCTGACTGCTGCGCTGCCGTCGGCAAAGGTAGCTGCTGTCGCTACTGCTGATGTTGCTGCTAATCCACTTTTACTGTTCTTCCGCTCTCTTCCACTCTCATACGTTCACTCCCGCGCTCACAAGCACACTACACTCACACACGCACACGATATATATATAGATGTATATGTATATGTATATGTGAGAGTGTGCTTGTGTGTCTGCGCGTATTTAAAGGTAGCGACAATGACGGCGACGCTGCAACTTTTTTGTACACTGCGCTTTTGTTGTTTTCTTGTTATTGTTGTTGTTGCTGCTATGCTGCTTGGCGTTTTTCGCACTGATTGTTACACACTAAAATCGAATTAAACTTGCACGTCGTGCAGTTGTTCTTGTCGCTGTTGTTGCTGTTGTTGCTGTTGCTATAATTGTTGTTGCTATTGTTGTATTTTTGCCGCACTTTCCACACGTTGCACAACAACTTTCGCTCTAACTTTTACTTTGTTTGCTGTGCAGGACACGACATGAAGAAGAGAAGAAGAAAAAATATATATAAGGAAAACGCACAACGCAAAACTTTTAAAACGTGCAATTTTCTTGTTATTGTTGTTGTAGTTCTACTTCTTCTTTGGCTTCTTTTTTTTATTTGTTTTTTTTTTTTTTTTTTTTTTTTGGCTCCTTTTTGACTCCACGCGCAACTGAGCGAACGCTTAAAAAGGATTTTCTAATAAGAAACACGAAACGAGACGCGACAAAAGTTGACGCTGACGCTAATGTTATCGCCCGGCGACACGATCACACAAGAAGACGGTGCCGTGTGGGATAAGTATGAACTTATCCCATTTCCTTTATGATGTATTTATTATAATTATTTTTTTTATTATTTATCCTTCGCGCTGGACTTCGTTTTTTTTTTTTTTTTATTTTAAGCTATTGCTTTTGCTTTTGCTGTTGCTTGTTGTTTTCGTTATTGTTGTTGTTGTTGTTGTTTGTTTGTTTGTTTGTTGTTGGTTCCTACTACTTTAGGATCAAAGACGGCGGCAAAACTTTTTTCTGCCTTTGAGGTCTGCAATTTTATGCGGTTGATAAATCACAAAAAGCCGATTACAGATTCTGTTTTTTTTGTTTTGTTTTTTTTTTTTCTTTATTATTAATTGTATAGAAATTAAGGTAAAAACTTTTTATTTTCATGCATACAAAAATATTTAAAGTATTTAATTGGCTTTTCTCAGTGCTAATATTCCAAGTATTTACCAAGTTTAATAAATAAGGCAAAAAATATTCAAAAATGTGAAAAAAAAAACTTTTTCAACTTTTTAATGCAAAATAAATTAAGAATATAAAATCATGAAATATTTTTGATCATGTAGAAAATCTTGAATTTGTTTTTTTTTAATTTTTTGTTATAATGTTTTCTAACTTTACTAATTATTCACAAAATTTGAAAATTTTTTTTATTATTTTAAGCAAATGATGAACAACAAATTTTTTTTTTAGTTATTTTAATTGAAATATTTTCAAATTTTGAAATTTTATTTTAATTGGAATTTTAGATATTAGCAGCAATATTTTGTATCTTTTATTTTTTAATTATTTTCTAGATTAATTATTTATTTATTTTTGTCTTTTAATAATTAAATAATTTATATTTTATTTTGCACTTTAATGCATCCTGATAATGCATTTCACACACACACCAACACACACACACACACGACATTAGCAACAATAACAACAGCAAGAACAACTAGAAGAAACGCACGTGTGTGAGTGTTAGATGAATAAGCTTTCGTTTTACCGTTAGCATAAACCGTACGCACAGAAAATCACTTGAAAACTGTTCGGCCGGCCGCATCGGTAGTCGCACGAACTGGCATCCAACACAGCCAATGATGTTGCGACAACAATGTTGCTGCAACGCTCAGTAGGGGCAATGCGCTGCAATGTACAACAGTTGTTGAGCTCAAATGATGCGCAACTGTTTGTGTTGTTATTCCTGCATACAAGTCGCTGCAGCAACAATGTTGCAATAAATAAGTTTGAGTTAAAATTACTTTGCATTCAAACATGTTTGATACTTACATGTTTGAGCAAGTTCTCTGCATGGTTTGACAAGCATTGTGGTAAGTTTGACGTTATCAACATGCAGTATGTTACCAAGACTTAAATCACTAAGCATATAATATATATATTATATGCTTAGTGCTTAAATGTAATAGAAATTTATAAAATAAAACCAATAGAATATAAGATCTTAATTGTATTATTAATATATGACAAATAAGCTAGATACAGTCGAGTGAGCTCGACTATATGATACCCGGTATACAAACAAATTGGAAAGTTACAAAATAGCCATTTTAGTGCCTATTGTGCACACTTTTTTATATGGCTTATATCTCTAAATCCTATAGTTTTCGCGACGAAGGTCTTCATACGGACGAGAAGACGGACAGACCAGTCGTCTCGGGTGTTGCCCGTCTCCATAAAGAACATGAATATTTTCTTACTCAGATATTCATGTAATTTATGGAAACGGCCACGCCTCCTTATGTGCGTTATATACATTTGATGGTGTCACAAAAGCATTATAACCCTAGAACTCTTTGGATACCGGGTATAATTGTTTGAAATCTATAAAAATAATATATAAAATAATTTTACGACTAATTGTTACTATTATCATCATTTATATGCTATAATATTTATCTATAATATAAAACTCAATGCAAGACATCAAATACTAGATTAACGGTAAAAGAAAAAAATTAGTAAAGTTGTTACAGCACAATTGTTCATTTTGTTACCGCATTTAAACGCTTTCCTCAAGTGAAGAATAGAATAATTTTCCTCTTTATCAAAAAACTCGTCGAGTCATTTTATTACTTCATTAATTATGTTATTGATCGCATCTTTTATACCCTACACACAGAAAAGACAGAACAGGCATATCATGCCCATAGAAATGTATAATTATTCTGAAGTGTTTCAAATTAATATATTTAAATTTTATTTTAATAATCTAGAATAGTAAATATAAATGTAAATATATTAACTGTCACTGAAGAAATAGTTTTCAAACATATTTAAAAGTTTCATTTTATTTCGGGAGGAAATATAAATTTAAAGAAAATAAATTCTCAATATTCCTAATACATTTA
>JBAMBR010003977.1:0-50811 GCA_037044475.1 Zaprionus obscuricornis
TTTGTTATATATAACAGACACACGACTATGGCGATGGCTACTCTATAATATATAGTTTAAACTTTAAACATATTATATTCATTCACTATATTATATACTATATATAGATATATATACAATTTCACTTTAAATATATTTTAGCCCTATATATGGAAAGCTTTTTGCACAGATTTGTTGCGTTGTCGCATTAGTTTAGCAGCTAATTAACATTAATTGAAAATGAAAAAAAAAAAATAATAATAATAATGAAAATTTTGTGCGACCAACGTAATGATAATTGTAAGCGATAAATGATGCGACAACAACAATATATTGGCATAGACATGCTTAGACATGCTTTAAACATGTAGTTTTGTAGACTTTCGTTTTCACTTTGAAGTCTTTCCACGATCATGCATTGCAACAAACTGATTGATGAGAAGGAGTATATTAAAGCTATAGACTATATACATATTTATCCTATATATGATCTATAGAGTTTTGGGAACTAGTTCTACTTATTGCTTATGTTGTCAGCTTTTGTTGCATGCATCATTCATTATTTGCTTTCACTCGATATATATTTATGATGATGACGATGACGATGACGATCATAATAATAATGATGTTCATGATCTATTCATTAAGCTGTCCCGTGGCTTGACGTAACCCAATCACCAAGCAAGCCATAAACAGCATGAATATTTTTTTTTTTTTTTTTTTTAGAGACCGTTAATCCAGCATCTAACAGACTAGACAGCGACAGCGACACACAAAACTTACAAATATACAAAAAAAAAATAAAAATAAATATTTCCATTTCGATTTTCATCTCTTTTCTATTTTTTTTTTTGTGTTTTGCAAATTTCGCCCGTAAGTTTTGTGCGCTTATTGGAAAATGACGCTAATGACAAATCAATAAAAAGAAAAAAAAAATATTAAACGACATTTGCACACGGCATTGCACATATTGAATGAGATAAAGATATTCATATTCATACATGTAGATAGATTTGTCTATAGATATTAACTATATTTCGATCATACATATATGTATAGCAACTGCCTAGCATTGCATGCAATTTTCACTTTCTTTCTTGTTGCTCACTGTCAAAGTTTTTCGTTAGTATTTTTTTTTTTTTTTTGTATCTTTTGATCTGCTCAGCTCTTCGCTCGTAATACGTTTATTCAACTGTCTATAATTTGAGGTGTGTGTTGAATCTCTTGATCATGCATTATAATAACTATATAAAGCAGCAGCAGCAGCAGCAGACTAATTGAATTAAGCTTGTAACTTGTATAAATATAAGATACACACTATATCTTTATATAGTATATATATGTATCTTAGGCCTCTTGATGCGTGACTATTGCAGTTGTCAAGTAGTTTTCAACTAACATTAGTAGCTACTGCTACTAACTAGTTTTTTTTTTTGTAAACTGCTAACTGGTCTGTTTTAACTAATAGAATTTCCGGCATTCATTGAAATTCTTTAACAATGATTCAATTTGTCTTTTCTTTTGTCTCACTTCTTTTCACACTTCTTGCGAACTATATTTGCATAAATCAAATTATATGCTATATCTATATATATATATATATATCTATATTTATTTGTTACTTTTGACATTTAACTTGTTTCTCCTTTGTCAATACATACATATATAACTCATACATACACTCATAACGAGTACTCATTGTTGCTCTACTATGTCATAAGGTAAATAATATTCATATTTGATTCAAACATTTTTTTTTTTTTTTTTTTGATTGTTTTGCTCTGTCATTTTTATCTGTCGATTTCATCTATTGATTTTGATTTTTAGCTATAAAGATAAATTTTGGCATTTCATAAAATTTGTATTTTGTATTTTTGCATGGGAAAATCATTCAAAAAAAAAAAAAAACTGTGAAGAAAAAAAATTTGCATCGTTTTTAAAGTCATTAAAATGGCATTCAAAATAAATGAATAATTGGCAGTTTCATTTAAATATTATAGCGGAAATATTTTATAGCGATTATTAGCATGATAATAGCAGACAAAAAGTTATAGAATTTTTTTTCTTGCAACTGACTAATTTTAATATATCCGGTATATTTTTTTTTTTTAAATAAAATTTCGTACTGTTTTTATAAATTATATTAAGTAACATTTCATATGTTTATATATCATATGTATTTAAGAGTATGCTTAACTAAAATATACCCGGTATTTTTTTAAAAAAAGTTTTTTAGTATTTATGTATATAAATTGTATTTGTTATACGTATTAGTTATAGTTTATATGGAGTGCATACGGATTGAGGAGTATGCACAACTAAAAAATACCCGGTAAAATTTTTACAAAATCTTTAATTTTTACAATTGGTTAACACTTTATGCTTATTTTTATTTTGGCTGAATGACAAAAATGTTCAACTAATATATACCCGGTACATTTTTGAAAAATTTCTTATACATGTATGTATTTAAGTAGAATATGATCAACTAAAAATTACCCGATAATTTATTGTAAAATTTCTTCAAATTGTTTAACTGAGAAATACCCGGTAGATTTTAAATTTCTTTAAATTGCATTGAAAAACATTTTATATTTTTACTTACATTGGCACTGCTTAATAATACCCGGTATATTTCGAAATTTCTTAAAATTTCTATACATTATACATATTAAATTACAGTTAATGTTTAGGCGTTAAATGCAATCTGTTTTATCGACTCGATACTTTTTTGATACTTTTTTTTTTTATTGTCGATTGTTAATCAAGGAATTGGCGAGACTGATTGCTTGTTATTTAGATTTTTATGATATGCCTCTCGGCCTTGATAAGAGTCGTCGTCATCATTAACTTTCTGTGGACAGAGTACCACTACATAGTATAACACGTTTAATTTCACAATCTATTGATAGGCATTTGATGGCCCATTTGAGTATTAGAGAGTTAAGCCGGACAGACGAGTTAATTGTATTTGTATTGGTGTATCTCATGTCTGTCTGTCTGTTTGTCTGTCTGTCTGTCTAATGTCTTTGGAAAACCGCTTTGTTACTCTTTAGTTTTTGGACTTTAATGTTGATTGTTCAACTCAAACTCAAAACTCAAACTCCAAGTCAAAGTCTAATATCAACATCAACTTCAATTTAAAACTCTAACACTAAGTTGAAGTTGAAGTTGACTTTTCTTTTTTTGGGTGCGTCGTGACTGATTTATTTATTTTATTTTTTTTTTTTATTTTTGTCGCTGACGTTGACCCAATCCCAATCGCAATCGCAATCGCAATGGCAAAAGCTTTTCATAATCATCTTTTGCCCACCACCCGCTTAAACGACGCATTTCAATATCATTTGCTCATTTTGCTGGACATCCGGTGCTGCTGCTGCTGTTGCGCTGATGTCGTCAATGATAATAGTCAACTTTCGCTTTCTGTTGTTTCTTTTTTTTTTCGGCGAACTGTCACGCCAAAATACGATTAAGAAAGCCTCCTAAAGCTGAAGCATGGAATTGGAGCTGAAATTGAAGCTGCTGGAGGTGGAACTGAACTGTAGTCGGAGTCGAAGTCGAACTGGTTGTTGCATCCAGTCAAAGTCAACGACTGCACTCTACTGACACTGACTCAGTGACTTCTTCGTTGTTGTTATCGTTGATGTCGCCGTCGTTTGTTGCTGTTGCTGTTGTTGTTGTTGTCAGTTACAAGGAGCTTAATTGGCATTTTAGCTATCGCAAGTGTTTACACATTTGGTCTGTGCGTCTAGTGAAGATAGCAGCAGTTGTAGCAGCAACAGTTGTAGCAGCAGCAGCAGCAGTGTCTGCATTTCACCAAGTGTCTGATATGGACAACAACTTGGCCAAGTTAATGATGAAAGTTCATGTGCTTTTTGGTCAGATTCCCAGGCAACGACAACGACAACAAGAGAGACACTATGTAGTATGTAGTAGTCTCTGGTCATGACTTGACAACGTCGATGTCATTGACGTTATTGTTGTTGTTGCTTGTCGTTTGTTGTTGTTGTTGTTGCTTAGCTCTTTTGTTCTTCTAGTTGTTGGCCATGATTCATTTTCGTTAGTTAGTTAATTGAAAATGCCTTGGGTCATAATTCACTTTTGCCCCAAGAGAATTTCGCACGCTAATCTTGCATTTTGTTTAACTGTCTGTCTCTTTGTCTCTTTGTCTCTCTGTCTGTCTATTTGTTTGTTCGTTGTGCTTGTTTAGCCAACAATGCTACCCGAAAATTTCGCACGACATAAATCCAGACTAAAACTTTATGCAGCAGCAGCAGTAACAGCAACAACAGCACTAACAGCAGCCGCCTATTGCTCCAGGGCATAGTAGAGGATATTTATATGCTCTTACAGTTCAAAGTGACAAGTGTCTCTGTGTCTGTGTGTAGACTTTTGGCTGTGCCTGTGGCCAAACACTGTTTGCAATTTAATCCACAAAATTTTAAATGTCAAACTTTTGATTGCACAACTCTTCAGTGGAACACACTCCAGTTTTCAACATCAGCAACATGGAGTCGTTGCAGTTCACGTTTTTCAGCTTTAGCCTTATTTCAAGTGTGTGCCATGGGTGTGGTACTTCAGGGCGTATACGCAACATTGATCGTTTTACTCTCTCTCTCTGTCTCTCTGTCTTTGTCTTGTTTGTTGTTGTTGTCGGGCGTTGACATTGTGACGTGCGTGTACGTGAAACGTTAAAACGTGACATGACATGCGGCACATACTACCTAAAGTGAAGGTAAAGGCAACACGGGGCAGCGGCAAGCTACGTGCCACATGTTATAAGAATTTAAGCGAAACACAGTTTTCGGCTGCACTCATCGGTCGGTCGACCCTTTGCTTGCACGCCAAACTTCTTTAAATTTCAAATTCTTTTTTCTTTTTCTTTTTTTTTATGAGTCAATTGCACTGTGCAAGCAGCAAGCTTCGTATTTCATCTCTTTCTACATTTTGAACAGTCATGTTTGAGCCATTTGTCTCTTTCTCTGCATATATACTTGTGTGTGTGTGCGTGTGTCCCTTTCTCCATAAGCACAGAGAGTGAAAGAGAGAGAGAGAGAGAGACAGTCTTAACACTTACTTGATGTTCAGCCACGTACTTGAAGCATGTCCAAAAGAAGTAAACTCAGCTGCAAGCTGCTGCTGCTGCTGCTGCTGCTATTGCTGCTGCAGCTGCAAATTAAATATTTGCCTTTGCTTAAAATTCAATTGTTTGCTTCAAAATTTTTATTTTATTCATTTCGATGACTTATCAATCAATCAATCAATGATTATCATAATAATTAACATCATCAATGTTTAACCCAAAAATCTCCCGCCAAGCAGCAGAATTGCACAATGCTGCAAATAAAAAATCAAATTTAATTGCAATATGACAATAGATTTTTATACGCTTGCCACAATTTTAAGTTATTCATACAAAGAAATTTATTTTCCACCGATAACTGCTGTATTTTCTATATGTTATAGTAATTTTAACGATGCTGATATATGAAAGTTATTACCTAAGCTTACTGCAAGTCACTTTCAGTTGCTTGGCTGCATCAAAGAAAATAGTTCTTGCATTTTAGGAACGTTCATGACAGCTATGACAGCTATACGTATGTTCTAGTCTTCCGATTTATATGAAATTTGTCAGACATGCTTGCGCATCATTAGTCAATCCAAATTCCACAAGTTTCAAATGCTTATCTATAATATTAATAGAGTTTTTTTTAAACAAAAGTTCAATTTGGGATGAATTGTTTCTATGACAACTCTATGATAATGATATAGTGTTACATTTATGATACAATTTGACAGATGATATCTGTTAGACAATTTTTAAATTTAAATATTTTTAATTTCAAGCGTTTTAATTGATAATTAACATCTTCATAGTTGTTCCTATGGCAGCTATGACAATGATATACTATATATAGTGATCGATATAAAGTCATCTGATCCGTCACATTTTGCAAGCTATACATAGCTTATAACTTATAGAAATTATCTATCTATCAAATGACATGTAGATAAACTTAAAGGCTAAACTATTGTAGAATCCATACTATATAATGTCTGCCACGCCTCTTTTTATGCATTACAAAATATCTGTGCAAAAATGAATATATGATTATTTTTGAAGTATATAAAAACAATTATTGGCAATTTAGTGCGCAATAATAATAATAATAATAATAATATAGATATGTATAAATATTTATGCATGCATATATATGATGTATATACTTATGTATGTATGTATGTATGTATGTATGTGTATGTATACTTTATGTATATGTATTTATTTTTATGTATATGAACCATTTTTAATAGCCAGTTTCATTTTTCAAGGCTAACTCGATGTGAGTCTTATGCAAAATAACCAAAACAACAGCAGCAGCAGCAGCAACAGTAACAGTAACAACAACAGCAGCAGCAACAGTTGCAATAGTAACAGCAGCAGCAACAATTTTAACTATATAAGTTTCGCTGTCTTTGGCAACAACAATTTTAGATGAGAAATTGCATATGAGCAACATACACATATGTATGTATGTATGTATGTATGTATGTATGTATGTACAGACATGCATACATATGTACATCATACATGCATGCATATATGCAGACCTACATACATTTATACATACATAGTAAGTATGTATATATATGCATATGTCTGTCTCTCTGCCTGTCCATCTGTCTGCCTTTCTGTCAGTCAGCCTGTTCGTCCGTCAGTCCGTCTGCCTGTCACATATACATACGCAATCGTTTTGCAGGCGTAACGCAGTCTTAGCGACCAACAACAGTAGCAGCGTCGCATCGAGTCGCGTCGCGTCTGTTGTCGCTTATGTAAGCGACTGGGCCAGCAGCTGCAGTTGCAGTTGCAAGTACTGCTAGTATGTAAGTAAGTAGTACAAGTAGTTTGCCGCTTTGGGTACACACTCGACAACAAGCAGCAGCACCAGCAGCAACAGCAACAGCAGCAGGCAGCAGTAGTAGTAACGAAAAATATGCCACAAAATTGTCCGGCTGTATGTCCATTTGTGCCTCAATGTTGCAACTTGTCTATATCATCAGTAAAGTTGCTAGCCATAAATTGTTACTTGGAGAGCAACAGCAACAGCAGTAATAATCTAACTGTGACGCCGTTACAGCTTTGTCTATCTATCCCTCTCTCTCTATCTCTCTCTGTCTCTCTCTTGCTCATTATATTTATATCTTAGTCGCTTGTTGCTGTCTTTAACTCATTTTGGGCTGCCTCATTTAAAAGTGATTCCTCGCATTTGGTGGCCGCTAATCTTAGCAAAGAGTTGTTGTTGCCATTGCAAGTGAAGCTGCTGTTGTCACCCTGCAACAACAACAAACAGTAATAGCAGCAACAGTTGCTGTCTATCAATTCGCATCGAGTTACAATTTTAATTGCAAAAACTGCAACGCTGCTGCAACACTGCAACAGTGCAACAGTGGAACAGTGAAAAAAAAAACTCAATTAAAATCCATTTTGGTTCACAAAATGCGCTGACGAATGTGTTGCAGCAGTTTTGCTTGCATTTAAACAGCATTTGCCTTTGAAGTACTTATACATGCAAGTTGTTGCTGCTGCTGCTACTACTACTGCTGCTGTTGCTGTTGTCGCGTTATGCATTTTGGCGTCAAATGAACAAATTTGTCAAAACGTTGAACCAATCAATGCGCATGTGCGCATTGTACAATCCAAATATTTGGCATTTTATTTGCTTATTTTTTTTTTTCCTCTCTACTTCTTTTGCTTCTACATGTTGTTGTTGTTGTTGTTGTTTTTTCTTCATTTAATTTTAGTTTTTGGCTTTTTTTGTTTTTTTGTATGCAATTTATAAGTATTTCTTTGTCTGCAATACTTGTTTACAAGCAGCAGCTGCTGCTGCTGCTGCTACTGCTGCTGCTGCTGCTACTGCTACTGCTGTTGTTGCTGTTGTTGCTGTTATTGCTGCAGTTGTTTTACGCTTTTTGTCGTTGATTTTTTTTTTTGTCAGCGGCTATAAAGCAATGTTAAGCAATGCGTGTGACAACAACAACAACAGCAGCAACTGCAGCAATAACAACAGCAACAACAACCACAAGCAATGTAAATTATGTCTATATATAAATGTAAATCGTCAAGCGTCCGTATAAACAATTGTTGCCAATGTTGCTGTTGCTGTTGTTGTTGTTGTTGTTGCTGTTGTTGTTGCTGTTGTTGTTGTTGTTATTGCTGTTGCTGTTGTAGCTGTTATTATTATTGTGGTTTACCATATACTATAATCATGCCCAATGAGCCAATGAAATGTATGTTGCTCTTCACTCTGCCACTGGGTAAATATGTCATTACTACAAAAGACTTGCACACACACACACACACACACACAACACACACATATATATATATATATATATCGACACTTAGTCAATCCGTTAGGCCAACAAAAAAACGTGCAGAATGCTTTCTTCAGCAAAGTGTTTATTTTTTTTTTTTTCATTTTTCATATTTTTTTCGTTTCATTTCATTTCATTTCATTTCGCTGTGTGTTTCATTTCAAGTACCTGCCAAATGGCATACTCCATAATGTGCTATGGTACAATGGCATAAGTACTTATGCCGGATATGGATACTACGTTTTTACAGCTAACAACAGCAACAACAACAACTACTAGCTTGTGCCGCAGTTAACGGCTTTGCATTTCGCGGCGTCTTTATTTTTTTTTTAGCTGATGGCGAAAGCTTTGAGCATTTTTTTTTTTTTTTTTGTTATTATTGAGTATTGAGCATTATTTTACATACACTTTGCTTTGCTTTGCTTTACAAAGTGTAACCAAATGCAGTCAATGAAGAGTATGTCAACAGTTGTGCATCAGTCTATGTTGTCTAACACTCAAACATTGCCTATGAAATTCTATGTGCATGATAGGCAGCATAGCTACAGTTGTGCATGCACTGACTATAAGTTTAAACAGTATTCACGGAAGATCTACAATTGCACTACGTAAGCCTGACCCAGTTACCCAGTAGCCAAAATCTACAAGGCAGCAGATCTACAGCTGTGTATGTGTCCGACTATAAGTTACCCAGTAGCCAAGCTGCACTATGTAACTGCATAATGTTATAATTTTCATATTTATCATCCGATTTCTAGCAAAATTTACACAGCACATATAAATTGACTCACAGTGGAAGTGTGTCAAGTCTAGATAAGTTTAACATCAAAATTTACACGTGTAATGAGCCATTTGAAGTGTTCCTAATCGATTTCTGTAGCGTAGAAATAAAAACCAAAATAAATTTGAAATACCTGCAGCTAATACAAGCACTTTGCAAAAAAATTGAAGATGCTAGCGCTTCTAGTTTTTGAGTTCTAACTCTTAAGGTCTCTGGAATTGAGGTGCTCCTACGGACAGACCATCAATGCTTGGCAAGAATATTTGTATATGCTTTATAGGGACTGCCATGCCTACTGCTGCCTGTAACATACATTTGCTGTTATTACAAAGTCATTCAAGCATTATTTCTTATGGTTGCCGGGTATCTACAACTATTATTAACAACAAAGATTCTTTGATCTATATAAAAATCAAATAAATATTTAAACCAGTTTTCTTATAATCTTTAAGCACTTACAATAATTGCATTGCAATCATATTGATTGACTGACTGACTGATTGACTGCATGACTTGAGCAAAATTTATACACACACACACACATACTCAATAAAAAAAAATCAAATAAAATCAAATAAAATGAATGAATGAGCGGAAAATATGAAATCAATTGAAGCTTTCACTTTGGCAATTAGTTGAAATGTGCTCAAGGCTTAACCCTTATACACAGTATACTAATTATATAGATATATACCTATAGATACAATAGATATAGAGACATGCATAAAGCTACTGATTTTGACATATATACGCATTAGCTATATCTAGATATACATATATCATACATATATCTAGTAATATATCTAGCTATATTGTATTTTACGCTTGTTCATATAATTAACTAAAGAGTTTTTCAATGCGCCGCCAAAGATATTTGAAGCTTGAAGAGGCATTAAAAAAATTTATATAAAAAAAAAAAAACTCTTTCTAGCTAAATAATAAAAACAAAAAAAAAAAAAAAAACAGACGCTGCAATTTGTTACGAATGAAGTTGAAGTTTGTTTCGGTTTTATTATTATTATTTTTTTTTTTTTTTTTTTGCCTAGAAACTAAAAATTTCATGGGGGGCAGCGTAATAATTACTTTGATTTCGATGAATGAATGAAAGACGAATACAAATACAAATGCATAAATGACTATGAAAGAAACAGATACAGATACGAATACAGATACAGATACAGATACAGATGCAGCTAGCAGCTATAGCTATATATTGCAAGAGATAGATTTATAGTTATAGATACAGTTACAGCTGAAGCTATAGATTGAGATACACAGATACAACTATAGCTACATACAAGTATATGCATATACAGGTGTGTGAGTCAATCAAGAAAAAAAAAACCGGCATACAAACACACACACATACATACACACTGACACACACACACACACGCTTGGACACACGCATAAACGTCTGCGGGCAACAGTTGTTGTTGCTGCTGCTGTTGCTGCTGCTGCTCGTTGTTGTTGTTGTTGTTGTCGTTGTCTTTCGGCTTGTGTTATGTAATTCTTCTTTTGTGTTCGCTTGACCAAAAAGCGCTGGCCAACAGTAGTGTGTAAGGGAGATGGTAATATTGTTGTTTGGGCCACATTCGACTTGTTGATTTTATAATGTTACCAAACTTTTTGGCATTTTTATTAATACAAAAATCCGTTTTATTTTATTTTTTTCATTTCTTTTTATTTAATTCTCTGCGTGTGTGTGTGTGCATATTTATTTTATCTGTTTTTATTTATAAATTTTTCTTTTTTTTTTTTCAACGAACATATTTATGACACTGAGTCACAATCGCGCCAAAGACACTTCGATTTCTTTTTACTGAATTTTTGCTCTAATTGCTAAAAAAAAAAATGAAAATGATTATTTTTTTTTTGTTTTTGTTTTTATGTAATGCAAAAAAAAAAACAAGAGAGAAAACTACAAATTATCATTGCGGGAGCTGTGATTGGGCTGCGCTGTAACTGTAACAGTAACAGCAGCCGGGACTAGCCTGCTGACGTTGCAATTGAAGCTGTTGCTGCTGTTGCTGTTGCTGCTGCTGCTGCTACTGTTGCTTCCTTATTTTGCAGCACCCAAAAGCAACGACAACTTCTGTAACTTCCCACTGCCAGCACATTAAAGCAACATATAACACGAGCAACACGTACAACAATAACAACAACAACAATAACAATGTGAAGCTACAAACATGAAAACATAAAATTGACTCGCGCTTGATGATATTCATGTATTTCATGTCTTGTATTTCATTAAATTCAATTTGCATATAAAATTCATAAAGTTATGTAACTCTAATTTTATGCCCTTTCCTCTAGGGTATATTTATTATATGCAAGCATATGTCAACGTCGACCCTACAAAAATCCCATTATATATTTTTGATTAGCCGGCAGTATGAAACTTAGGTTTGCATCGTAGCACTATATGTTAAAGCTTTATCTGAAATTATGTTTTGCTTATTCTGATATACGCTTAAAACTTATAGAATTTAAGTTTATTAATGACTTATACATATCGGACCACTATATGTATCTGCCATAGAAAATATGTATACTAAATTCAACCGTTCCATGAGCATCAGTATTGTTTGATGTGATACACATTTATAACTTACAGATCTTAGTTTTGGTAAAGACTCAACAATATCTGCCATATGATTAATCCATCCAAAATTCATCCTATGTAAGAAAAACCTTTTTTTCTTTCAATCTACACAGTTAAAACTTACAGAATTTAGTTGAAGTAAAGATTCAAATATTTTTGAAAAGTTTTATTCAAATCGGACTACTGTTACATATAGCTGCCATAGGAAATATAGATCTAAAATTAAATCTTTGAATCTATGAAAAACTTTTTTGTCTTTTAAGCTACACAGTTCAGATTTACAGATTTTAATTTGAATAAAAACTGCAATATGTCCTTTCAATTTCATCCAAATCGGACCACTATATTTTATAGTCACCAAAGGAACAATCTTTCATAATTTCGTAGAAACATTTATCTTCAGCTTGTTAGTGTATAAAATGTGTCGGCGTGTCGTAGCGTCGTTGACTTTTGCTTTCTTGTTTTGATTTCTTTGATAGACTGCAGCAGTAGTATTCGCTTGACGTTGACCTTCATGGGAATTTTTTTGTTTTTTTTTTTGTTTCTTTTGTTGTTGTTGTTGTTGTTGTGGCACGATCGTGATTGAATTGCTTTTGGTATTTCTTCTTGTTTGAGGATTGGATTGTAGCTGTATCTAGCTATATTTTTTTGTATCTGTTGTTTGTATCTAGTGTTGCTTTCATTGATGTCACTGTGTCAATGTTGAGCGTTTGTTTGTCAAACGATATTCCAATATAAATTATTAAATTATGCATAACTTTAACTTTGAATTGATTTCCGCCTTAACTGTATAAATTATTATATTCTCTGTCTCTTTCCTTTTTGCAGTTCCGGCGTGAAGCAGCCTGGCAAACTCTCTTCCTGCTCTGTGTGCTCGCCTATTGCATCAATGGTAAGTCCTGGCATTAATTATGTATTAACATTTTGTCACATATATCCCCTTTTTCTCTCTCTCTCTCTCTCTCTGTCCCTATTTATAGTCGCGAGCGGTGAGGGTCGAGTGGTTTGTTATTATACGAATTGGAGTGTCTATAGACCGGGCACTGCAAAATTCAATCCACAGAATATAAATCCATATTTGTGTACACATTTGGTCTACGCATTTGGTGGATTTACCAAGGATAATCAAATGAAACCGTTTGACAAGTATCAGGATATAGAGCAGGGTAAGCCAGACACGCCCTTTCCGTACATTTAACTAGCAATTTAACTGTAACTCGACTTCAATTTCCGTTTCTGCTAAACATTTAACATCCCTTCCCAATCTCTCCCTGTCTCTCCCTGTCTCCTTGTCTATTACTTTTAGGTGGCTATGCCAAATTTACCGGTCTAAAAACGTACAACAAGCAATTGAAAACGATGATTGCCATTGGTGGCTGGAATGAGGCATCATCACGTTTCTCTCCACTGGTTGCCAGCTCTGAGCGACGTCAACAATTCATTAAGAACATTTTAAAGTTTTTGAGACAAAATCATTTTGATGGCATCGATTTAGATTGGGAATATCCCGCACATCGTGAAGGTGGTAAATCCCGTGATCGTGATAATTATGCACAATTTGTACAGGAACTGCGAGCTGAATTTGAACGTGAAGCGGAAAAAACTGGACGTACAAGATTATTATTAACTATGGCCGTACCAGCGGGCATTGAATACATTGACAAGGGTTACGATATTCCAAAATTGAATAAATATTTAGATTGGTTTAATGTCTTGACTTACGATTTCCATTCTTCTCATGAGCCATCGGTTAATCATCATGCGCCACTTTACTCATTGGAAGATGATTCCGAATATAACTATGATGCTGAATTGAATATTGTAAGTAAACTTGAAAGCATTAAATAAAAGTTACCTTTAATTGTCTTTCATAAATCTATTTTTCTTTTTAGGATTATTCGATTAAGTATTATTTGAAAGCTGGTGCCGATCGTGACAAGTTAGTCTTGGGTATTCCCACATATGGACGTTCCTATACATTGATAAACGAGGAAAGCACCGAATTGGGATCACCATCCGAAGGTCCTGGCGAACAGGGTGATGCCACCAGGGAGAAGGGTTATTTGGCATACTATGAAGTAAGCTATAGCTTTAAGTTTACAAATTGTTGCTCTGCTTATGCTTTGGCTTTTCATTTAGATCTGTCAAACACTGAAGGATGATCCCGAATGGACTGTAGTGCAACCCAATGAGAATGTGATGGGTCCCTATGCCTATAGACGCAACCAATGGGTTGGCTATGATGACGAGGCAATTGTACGTAAAAAGGCAGAATATGTTGTAGCTCATGGCTTGGGTGGCATTATGTTCTGGGCCATTGATAACGATGATTTCCGTGGTACATGCAGTGGCAAGGCGTATCCTTTGATTGAAGCTGCCAAGGAAGCGATGGTTGAAGCCTTTGGGTAAGCATTTCTTTTAGCTAAATTGAGAATCTTTTATTAATCTCTGCCTCGCACTCCTAGTCTGGGCATCAATGAGGTTGCTAAACCAAGTGGTGGACCACAGAAACCATCGCGTTCACGTAGTCGTGATAATGCCAGCACTAGCAATAGAAATCGTTTAACCTCCAAACAGGAGAATAACTCCAGGAATCAAGCTGCAGCACGACGACCAGCAAGCAGTAGCACTACAACACAAGCACCTAGCACTACAATCCGTTTAACCGAAGCCGAGGGCTCATCTCTGTACATTGGCGGACGTGCCTCAACCACGCCACCACCACCAACCACACCTGATCCAGGTTCTGATTTCAAGTGCGAAGAGGAAGGTTTCTTCCAGCATCCGCGCGATTGTAAGAAATATTATTGGTGCTTGGATAGCGGTCCCTCTGGCTTGGGCATTGTTGCACATCAATTTACCTGTCCATCCGGACTATACTTTAATCCTGCTGCCGACTCATGCGATTTTGCACGCAATGTGCCCTGCAAAACCAAGAAGTAAGTTTTCATTTTTCATTCGTTATCAATTTTTGGCTAATGTCTGTTGCACATAGATCGACAACGGCAGCACCGGCAAGCACAACAACAACTACAGCACGACCCACAAGTAGCTATAATCGTGTAACTGCTGCACCTGTTGCACGTCCAGTCTATCCACGTGTGACAACCACAACGACGACAACAACAACAACCAGCACAACGCCAACACCAGTCGAAGAAACAGTTGAATATGAAGAAGATAATGATGATGATCAAGCAACAGCAAATAAATCTGGTGATCCTGAAGAAGATCCACAGGTTATTAAAGAACTGATCGATCTAATACGTAAAGTTGGTGGCGTTGAGCAATTGGAGAAGCATTTGCTACGTAATAAAGATGGTTCCATAACATTGAAGGAGAACTCTGCAAGCGGTGCACCAACAACACCATCGACTATTAGCAAATCTTTATATGATCGTGTTTTAAGTCGTCCCGGCACTCTCAATTCCTTTGCACGTAATCGTCTCAATGTTTTGAATATACAAAGCACAAAGGAAACCAGTGAATCAAGTAAAACGAATGCAGCTGCAAGCTCGACAAACTCTGAAGGAAATTCAAAGTATTCATCGGTGTTGCGTGGTAATAGTCGTCAAGGTCCACAGAATGAAGGCATTGAGAAGCTAGCAGAATTTGATGGTTTCCTCAAGGAACGTAAACAATATGTGACCATAAATCGTAATCGTGGTGCTGCCGCACAGGGCGAGCATAACGTTGACGAAGATGATGATGATGATGATGAGCAACGTGCTGAAATTAGCGCAAATAATGAAACCGATGAACAGGAGGAAGCACATGTGGAGACAACTAGGCGTCCATTTAGTGCTGCCACGCCCTCGTATACAAGCTTAAGGCGCTCACGTCCCAGCACAGCAGCACCAATAGCTGCAGCAGCAGCTGGCGCATCAGATGAAGAACATGTTGTGCTTAAAGAGCAAACACAGACGAAACAATATGCAACATTAAGTCGCAATCGTGGACGCATAACGGAACGCCAGGAAAATGCTGCAACTGAGGCAGCACCAGCAGTCACTACGACAACAACACGGTAATGCAACAATTTAAAAAAAAAAATTCTTAAATTAATTTATAAACAAAAAATAATTCTGATTGTACTTTTAGCTATAAATATTCGGAACGCACGCGACCCACAAAGAGCAGTAATAGTGCAGCTGTGGCTATTGATGATGACACTCCAATTGATGAGGATGAGGAGGAATACGAGGAGGATGAACCACTACAGCAACAGCAAAATGTAACGGTACAAAGAAATAAAAGCAACACTGCCACTGCCACAACAACAACAAATACACGTAAATACGCGAGCATTGGCCGCAGAACCACAACCACAACAACAGCCACAACAACAACAACACCAGAAACAACAACAACAAGAGTCACCGGCACTGAGACTGTCAAGGCCAGCACCGACACCAACAACAACAACAACAACTATAACAACAACAACAACAACATAAGAAGCAACAATGTGAAAACTAATAACATACTAGCAACTGCACCACCAACAGCACCACCACAACCACAATCACCAGTCACCATCCAATCCGAATCAACAACCACAACAATCATTAACGAAACCACTGAACCAATTGAAAGCACTAGCATACCGCTCACAACGAGCGCTACTAACATTCAATCCACAAGCACCACAACCACTTCACCAACCACCACACCCAACATACATGAACCTACACCAACACCAACACCCACAATACAATCCACAATCCAATTACCAACCACCAGCATTGATAGCTTGAGTTTAGCTGACGGCATTAATGATTTGTCCGAGCAAGAGTTGACAACATTGCCGCCAGTGAATATACCAAGTGTTGTTGATGCATCCCAATCCTTAGTCCATGATTTCAATATTAATGACCCGGCACAAGTTGCACAAACAACGACGGAGCCCGAACTGGCAACAACAACAACAACAGCAACGCGTACAAGAACCAGAACAAGGACCACAATCAGAAGTAACAACAACAACAACAACAACAACCAGAACAACGTTGACAACGACGATAACGATGACGATAACAATAACGATAATAGGCAATTGAATAATATCGATAGCGAGGTAACAACAAAGACACAATATAAATATACAACAACAAATCGCAGACGCATTAACACGAACAACAACAACAACAACAGTAACAACAACAATGCAGTAACAGTCAACGATGCTAGTCCGAATGTTGATGGAAATGCTAAAGGTTTGAGTACCGTTAGTCCTAGTGTAAATATCATTAGAAACAACAATTTTACTGGTAGAAGGCAATCCCAACAACAACAACAACAACACAAAGAACACAACCCGAACTGACTACAACCGAACTACCTGAAAATTCAATTAATAACAACAACAATAGCAACAACAACAATAAGAACAACGTAAACATATCTAGTCCAAGACCTTTTGGTTATCCCCGACGACGCACACGCCCCACACGTCCCACAGCAAACACAAGCACTGTTAGCACTATCGATAACGATAACAAAACCGATAACGATAATGATAACAATAATGAAAATAAGACACAAATTGATGATATTGCGATCAAATCTAAGACACGTTTATCCCAAGTGGATAGACTCAAGGTGAGTGCCAATAATAGTCAAGTTGTTCATTCATTGGATACACTATCAAATGTCCAACAACGAACAACTACAACAGAAACAACTAGTACAACAACAACAACAACAACAGCAAAAAATATCGCAACTAGCACTCACAACAATGTTGTAGACATAGACGTAGACGTAGCTGGTAATGGTAATAATGACAATAACTTAAGGCATGACGTAGTTAGCAATTCTAGATTAAGTATTAATGTTCATCCAGCTGATGCTGATGCTGTTACTCATGCTGATGCTGATGATGAACTGACCAATAGCAACAACAACGATAATAATAATAATAATAATAATATTGACAAAATTAAGTTTACATGGCGTGATGCACGTGTACCGACACGTGCTCCAACAGGTTCTATCAAGTCACTCAATACACTCGATAGCAGTGATAAAGATTCGCGTAAATATGCTGGCAAGCGTTTGGCTGATACTGATATTGAATCCAATAAATTCCGTAGTCGTCATATTAATTCTGCAGCATTGGATGAGGAAATTGAGACAACAACATTAGCAGAAATTGCTGATGAGAAGCCAATAACAACTAGACGTAGCTATCAAGCTATAAGTCGTACAAATACTGACAATACCCAGGATGACCAGAAATCAAGCAGTGGAAGCACACGTCAAACAGCACAAAAAATTGAGAATGAAACCGCATCAAGTCCGAGCTCCACACGACACTATCAAAGCATCAGTCGCGATTCGAATTTGAAAACAGTCGATGAACAAATACATTACAATGCCATTACTCGCGATAGCAGCGGCAGTCATCTGAGTGAGGGTCGTAGTTCCAGTTTTACACGTAATTTGGGTGACGCGAATAAGTCGCGAAATAATCAACCAATCTCACGTGGTGGCCAAATTTCAACGGATGCTGTTGTCGAAGATGAGAATATTGCAGCTGAAATAATTGATGATGAGTTGCCGGTAGTGTCGCGTGGCAAAACACTTGCACCCGCGTCCAAACCAAGCTCTGAAGATAGTAATACGGCAACGGAACAAGACTCCAAGGAGTCCGTCACAGAGATTATTGATGGCGAAGTTACAACAATTCCAACTATTATTGATATTGACAGCACTACGTTAAGCACTACCGAATCTAGCAGTACGACAAGCAGTTCTACTGAAATCTCACAAGAAACAACTGAAGAAACATTGTCAGAGAGCAGCACTATCAGGACTTCCACAACTATCGATGAAGAACTGGCAAGCTCTACCACTTTGGGTACAATTAGCAAAGCTCCCGAAGTATCCACAGATCAACCCCAGAGACATACATTCTTCCGAAGCAAAACTACAAAGAGTTCAACAACGACTGAATTGCCAACAACAACATCGACAACAGCAGCTACAACAACTACCGATGAACCAATTACAACCACAAGACGAACACTGTTCCATGCTAGAACTAGCAGTACATCAACAACAACAACTGCAACTCCAACTACAACTTCAACAACAGCTAAGGCAATCGTAGAAGAAGATGCTGAAGTACCTGAAACAACAACAGCGTCAGCTAGACGTCGTGTTATTGTGAGAGGAAGCTATCGTCCAAGAAAAGAGGGTGATCTATCGTCCCTGCTTGCCGTGGATGCGAACAAACGCACCAAGTACACTCATCAGGAACCTGTCTATCGCTCGGATATCAATCTACAAAATGTGCAGAAGACACAACACCTTGAATTAACATCAACTACACCAAAATTGGAGTCCCTCGATCAAGTGGTAGAAACTAAAACTGTAGAAGAAAGCAGTACTCCACATGCTAGAGAGAATAGTCGCGCATCACTTGGTACTGTGCGCAATCGTACTACAAGTCAGACAGAAAATTTAGGTAATGGCATTACACGTACACGTACAACATATGTGCGAACAATTGATGCTGGCAAAGTTGTGAAACGTGTTCACACCAAGACCGTCCAGGAGAAACCGGCAGAGTATGAATATATCTATGATGAAGTACATGTGCCAGCTGCTAGCACTACGCCTCGTCCCATAACACGTAATCGCGGCTCGGTAAGATTCCAGAGCAATGATTTATCCTCATTGTTGGCATTAGATTTTGCATCGCGTGCGCAGCGAAATAAAAAGACTGAATCAACGGTTACAAAAACTCGCAGACGACTGTTGAAGAAACCTAAGGAAACTGTTGAGCACGAAGAAGTTGAGGAATTTGTTTATGAGAATGATAATAATGAGAATGAAGAAGAGGAAGCTGATGTAAGCAAAAAGTCAACAACAAGAACGACAGCAGCACCAGCTCCTATACAGAGACGTACAAGACCAACAAGGCCAACAACAAGCACTACATCAACAACGAGAGCAACAACATCAACACCTGAACAAACTGAGGAACACTCTGAAATTGAAGCAAGCACAAGACGCACAGGACTCCTTAATCATCGTCCAATTCTTTCCAAAGGAAGCACAACGACAACTACAACAACAACAACTGAGCAACCAGTTGAATCAACAACTCGTCGTGTTTTCACCTTCAAGCGACCCCTGACAACAACTACAACGAGTACAACGACAACAACAACAGAAAAACCGGAAGAGGAAACTACAGAAACTCCAGAGACAACGACAAGAAGTTTTTTCAAGCGTCTTAAGCCCAGCAGCACCACCACCACCACTACCACCACTACCACCACAACAGCCGCAACTACAACAACGACAACATCGATTCCAGAAACAACAACAGAAGATGCGAATGATTTAGAGGATCTTAAACGTAAGTTTACAAGTGCAGTAAATAATCTACAGACTGCCAACAGTAATATCAACATTGAGGGACGCACCTCGACAAATGCGATCAATGAGGAATCCAGCGATGAAAAGTTATCGCTTCCCATTTATCATCGGCGCAAATATTATCAATATGTCAAGGATTCACCTATAACGTATATAGATAAAAGTCCAGCACCACCCGATGGCGGTAGTCCTGCCGTAGATATAAAACAACAAATTCATGATGTCTTCAATGTCAGTGACAATGGATCACCAATAAATTCGGTTGAGGATACGGAAGGTGAAAGCGATGATGAGGGACATCGTCTGGCCATGGAGCAAGCTCGTGAAATCAACTCTGAACTGAGTCATTTTTTATTGAAAACCCCCGGGTCAGTGTAGGTCACCCGGGGGAAACAGTTGTCGAATCAAGCGAGGAGACAATTAAAAAAATAAAATTGGAAGAAAGTCAAAATACAAACGGTACTACGAAAAATATAACGGATGATGATCAATTGCAAACGACGAATACAAATCGACTAGAAGAAAAATCTCAACGACGTGGAAAAACATTTAAGACAAATCTTGCATCGGCCGCAACAAATGAAACTTCACGAATTGTACAAATATCCCTGCTCTCAGATACGCAACGTAGCGAAGAAGATGCACGTGCTCTACGTACTTATACTCAGCTAAATCGTACACGTGTACGGCCCACTACGAATCTGGATGCCAAGGAACAGGAGGATAATGAAGAGCAACAATTGGAAACAACTACAAAACGTACGTTCAGCATAGGACAACGTTTTCGTGGTAGGGGCTCTACAACAACAACGACAACAACAACTGAAGAGCCAGAGGCGAGCACACGTCCTGCTTATACCGTTCTTAACAGACAACGTGGCTCAACTGGCACAACAGGAACAACTCGCCGTCCCTATGCAAGTGTCAATCGGCGGTTAACCACAAAACAACCAACAGACGAAACTGAAGATAATAACATTGAGGAAGACGATGAACTCCAAGCTCAAATAAGCGATGATAATGATATCGACATCAAGGAACAGGACAATGATGAAGACTCACAATTGGAAACAACAACAAAACGCACTTTCAGCCTAGGACAACGTTTCCGTGGTAGAGGCAGCTCTACAACAACATCAACAACAACAACTGAAGAGCCAGAGGCGAGCACACGTCCTTCTTATACAAATCTCAATAGACAACGTGCCTCAAGTGGAACAACTCGTCGTCCCTATGCAAGTGTCAATCGCAGGGTGACCACAAAACAACCCACGGACGATACTGAAACAAATGATATTGAGGATGACGCTGAACTTCAGGCACAAATAGGCGATGAAAATGATATTGATGTCAAAGATGAAGATTCCGAATTGGAAACAACGACAAAACGTACGTTCGGCATAGGACAACGTTTCCGTGGTAGAGTCGGCTCTACAACCACAACAACAACTGAAGAACCACAGGTCGGTACACGTCCAGCCTACACAGGTCTCAACAGACAACGTGGTTCGACCAGTACAACGGGAACAACTCGTCGTCCTTATGCAAGTGTCAGTCGTAGGGTGACTACAAAACAACCGACAGAAGATAGAGAAAATAATGATATTGAGGCAGATGATGAACTTCAGGCACAATTAGGCGATGAAAATGATATTGATGTCAACGGCAAAGATGAAGATTCGGAATTGGAAACATCAACAAAACGCGCTTTCAGCATAGGACAACGATTCCGTGGTCGATCTACAACAACAACAACAACAACTGAAGAGCCACAGATCGCTACACGTCCAGGTCTCAACAGACAACGTGGCTCAAGTGTAACAACAGGAACAGCTCGTCGTCCGTATGTTAGTGTTAGTCGTCGGGTGAACACAAAACAACCAACAACTGATACTGAAAATAATGATATTGAGGATGACGCTGAACTTCAAGCGCAAATTGGCGATGAAAATGATATTGTTGATAATGAGAGCCAATCAAATACTGAGGAACAAACAACACGACGTCAATTATTGATTCGTCGGCGCTTCAATGCAACAGCAATAACAACTTCCAATTTAGCAAGCAATGTTGAGGAAAATGATATTGCAAAAGATGTAAATAGCTTAAGTGAAATTCAGGAAGCAGTAGAAACAACAACAGCAAGAAAAATTATAGGAAGACCAACATCGAGGAGTACAATATCAATACGTAATCGGTTTAATTCGGCTACTTCCACAACTGAAAATGTGGAAATTGATAATGAAGAAAATTCAGAAGCAGTCACAAATGCTCTGGATGAAACTGAGTCCACAACGACAGCTAACAAAGTTAGTACTCCAAGGCGTACAATTTTGGTACGTCGTCGCTTCAATGGAACAACAACAACGACAACGACTGCAAATCGAATCAATGATGTAAACAACAAGGAACTTAGCTCCAATGTAAATGAAACCGAAACTGTAACAGAATCCGCCGTAGAAAGATCTACACCAAAACGTATAATTTTGATACGCAAACGTTTTAATGCAACAGAATCAAGCACAACCCTAGAAGCTGCTAAGGATACTGAGGATGAAGACGAATCATCAACAACTTTAACTGCAAATATTAATGGCGAGTCAACAACATCCAAATCTGATGTCAGTACAAAGGATGATGATGAAATTGAACGCAATAGTTCAACGGAAAGCAATGAGTCGACAACAGCAACATCACGTCGTCAACTTTTGATACGTCGTCGTTTTAATGGAACAACAACAACGACATCAAATCCTAATGATGAGAATGAAGTTAGCTCTGAATCTCCAAATAGTCTTCCGACGGTAGAGTCTACAACTGCAGCAACAACAGGCATTAACAGGAATCGAGGAACAGCGCGTCGTCCATTTTTAGGACAGCGTCGATTCAATGCAACAACAGCGACAACAACAAAAGCATCCGCAACAGCAGCAGCAGCAGCAGCAACGGTGACAAAGTCGGGATCAACGGACGCTAACGAGATAAGCACACGTCGACCATATGCGGCCTTGAGTCGAACACGTAATAGATTCTCAGTAAACAGGGGATCGACAACAACAACAACAACCTCAACTGTCTCTGATGCCGACAATGATAATGAGAGCGACAACGACAACGACAACGAGTCGAGCATTAATGATGATGTCAGTGATAAAGTTGAAAGCAGCAAACGAGGCGGATTTCTGCAAACGAATCGTCATAGAGCTTTACCTTTAGGTCCACGCTCACGTAATCCAATATCACAGAGCACAGAGGCGACAACAAGTAATCGAACACCAGAAAGATTTGGAGGTTTACGTAGCACAACGCCACGAAATGTTATTACTAGCACGCGACGTAATCTTGTTGCCTTTAATAGAAATCGTTTCAATCGGATTGAAAAAGTCAATCAACAAGCTGATGAGGAGGAGGAAAATGAGGAAGATGAGGAAGAAGAAGAAGAAGAGGAGGAAGATGATGAATATGTAGAGGACCACCAGCATGTGGTACGCGGTGGTGGTGCAACAAGCACTACGCAACGTTCAGTACTTAATCAATTGCTTGCCAGTCGACAAAAATCGCGTAATCAATTGCAAAGCCAAACTCAGTCAGCGATACGAACCGGTAATAGCAATAGACAGAATAATCCCAATGCTAATGCTAATGCTAATGATGATGATGATGAAGACGACGATAATGATGACAATGACAATGACCATGAAGATGACAAAGACAATGACAATGACAATGATAATGATAATGAGAATGAGGATGACAATGAAGATGATAATATTACAAACACTTTCGTAGAGGTATCCCCCAATAATAATATTGATAAAAATAATAACAATAGCACACTATTAACTAACATTAGAAACAATACTAATCAGAGCACAACAACACTTAATGTAGCTAGTCGTTTATTTGGCACACAACGTAGTAATATTATTAATAGTAATCGCACCGTAGCCAATTATTTAAATAATCGTTCTAAGATTTCTTTCAATGCTAACCAAACGCAAATTTCAAATGAAAATCTAAATCAAAATCAAAACAATACAATCAACAACAACAACAATCACAACAACAACAATAGCAGCAACGACAACAACAACAACAACATAAACATAAACAAAACCAAAAACATTTACACAAATACAAGACCAAAAACAATTTACAAGCAAAAACAAGAAGTCACAGCCACTGTTAATGCTAATAATAAGAAGAAGAACAATGAAAGTGAAAATAATGACAATGATAATGACAATGATAATGATGATGATGATGATGTTGATGATGATGAGAATAATAATGATACTAGTCTAAAGGCAGTGAATGAAAATATTAAGGAGTTGGCTAAGAATGTTAATAATCATAATAATGATAATGATAATGATAATGATAATCTTAATGATAATGATAATGATAATGTTAAAGATAAATTTGCACCTGGTAGTGCGTTTAGTTTAAATGATTTAGGTAATGACGTTAATTCTAAACGACGTTTTCAGAATCGTTATCAATTGAGCCGCGCTAGAGGTAGCACAACAACAACAGCAACACCAAAAGCACCAACAACAAGAACAACAACAACAACAACAACAGAAGCAACACCCGCTGATTCAGCAACAACAGCAACACGACGCTTTAACTTTGGCTTACGAAATCGCGTTCAGGTAACTAAATTAAATCCCATAAAGCCAGCTGATGATGATGATGATGAGAATGATGAGCATGATGAAAACGCTGATGACGATGATGATAATGATGATGATGAAGATGAAGAAGTTGATGAACATGTAGATGATACTGCTGCCATTAAGACAACAACAGTCGCAACCACAACAACAACTGAAGAAACAGCAACAGCAACAACAGCAGCAACAGCATCAAGTGTTAAACCAACACCAAAACGTATTCGCGTCATTAAATATCGTCGACCAATTCAAGCCACTGATAGTCATAGCAATAGTACAGAGAATACAGTCATTAATAGCGCCACAAGCACAAACACTGAACAACAACAACAACAACACACAGATAACAACAACAACAACAACACATTAACAATTGTAGCTAACAACAACAGCAGCAGCAGCAGCAGCAGTGGAGAATTACCTGTAAAACGTTTCCGTAAAATTGTTCGTAAACTTCGTCCAGTTGCTGGCACAAGCACAAGCAGCGATGCAAGCAAAGTAACATCAAGTCAAGATTTGAGCAATGAAATATCTGGCAGTGAAACAACAACACGTAAACCTTTCGTGCCAAGTCGTTCACGCTCTGAGCAGGAGAATGATGTAAATGCTGATGGAAATGATAATGATGATGAACCGAAACCACAGAGACGACCAATTGATTTACAAAGTCTACGCAATCGACTCAAGGATCAACAGGCACGTGGTGAACCTGTCGATGGTGTCATTAGCACTCGCCTACAGGGCAACAACAACAACAATAGCGAAACCGATGATAATTCCGATTTACAAAAATTACGCGATAAAGTCAAGGCGGAACAGGCGCGTGGCAGTGGCGAGCAAGGTGTTATCAATGATCGCCTAAAGAAATTGCTAGCCGAGAAGCAAGCTAACAGCATTGGCAGCACTACACGCAGCAGCACAACACTTGATAATAATGATGAAGATGATGATGCAACAGTTGTTGCAAATGGCAATGCTAATGTTGCATCCTCACCACGCCCCTTCTTCCGTCGCAAGCTGGTCGCTAAGCGTCCATATTCACCCACAGTTGGGAACACTACACCAACGAAACCAGCACCAATCTTTAGCAGCACCAAACCGACAGCTAAATTTGTGCGTCGCAAGAACGGAAGATTTGATCCTTTCAATTCGAATGTGCGTAACAAGGGCGAAGGATTTGTGCGTAATGATCCGCGTGGTGCCAGGTTACCGGGTGCCGATCGCTTTAAGCAACAGCAAAAACAAGGTGATGACAATGAAGATAACTCTGGCGAGGATTATGATGAACAGCAGGAGGAACCACAACCATTGGTTGTCAATCGTCCGCTTATCAATCAGTTGGCCGCACGAAAACCATTTGTACCCAAACCCAAACTCCAAAATCAAAATCAAAGTGAGAAGGCCGAGGAACAGGATGAGGATGATGAAGGAAGTGACGAAGATGATGAAGATGAAGAGGGTGATGATGAAGAGGATGATGAAGAGAAGGTTCAAGATGGGCAACAGCAAACGAAAACGGAAACAAGCCAGGAAAATCATCAAGATGGCGATAAGCCTAAAATTAATACACCCGCCTATCGTGCTAAAGATAATCGTGCACCACCTGGTAGTCGCCCGAACTTTGCACCTAGTGCTAATGGTGGTGCTACTGGCACCACTGGCACTACTGGCAGTGGCGGCAATGTGCCCTTCAATCCACGTAATCGACCACAAAATGCCAACGCCAACAGCGGCAGTTCATCCTCAACGCCAGCAAATCGTTTTGGTAGCAGCAATCGTCCTCGTGTGGTAAATCGTCCACCAGGTGTAGCATCCCCTAATCTAACTTTACGTCCGGTTGCTAATAATTATGAGCGTACGACACCATTGACACCACTAAAACCGGCGCCATTTATACCAAGCAATACGCGCAGCTATGAGCGAAAATATACAGGACCATCAACGGAAGCAACGGAAATTGCCAGTGAGAATTCACTGATAGAAGATTTAAATATTGATGCACTCAATGCGCGTAATAAGAAAATCTTTGATATACATAGTAAGAAGCATACGACATTGAAGCCAAAGGTTGCCGCAAAGGTTGAGGCTGAGGCTGAGGCTGAAACTGAAGCTGAAGCTGATGCAACAGTTGCAGCTGATGCCGATGCTGAAGTAGAAACGGAAACGATAGAAACGGATGTAGCTCGCGATGAGCAAGAGCAACTGCAGCTGCAGCAGGGTCAGGGCTATGTGACAACAACACCAAGCACACCAATAATAATAACAACAACAACAACTACAATTCCAAATCCAACAACAACATCAACAACAACACTGTCAACAGACATCACAAACACTGAAACTGTCACTGTAACTGTTAATGTTAATGATAACGATAATGATAACGATAACGATAACGATAAAGCACTGCCACAAATTGTGTCCAATGCAAATGCAAATGCTAATGCTAATGCTAATGATGCCACAAACACTCTTCACTCTTCACTCCCACAGGATAAAGCACAAGGTATTACATCAACAACATTAGCACCACCACCGGCAACAACATTATTGCATGTCTTCACATTACTTGATGGCGATACCGATACCTATACCGATACCAATACCAATGCCAATGCCAATGCCGATATTAACGATGATTATAAACCAATTGGTCTTCCATTAGGCAGTAAATTAGCTGCCGTTGAGCCCAAACATAAATTGATTGAAATTAATCGCATTGTCGAGATCAATTCGAAGCAGGCAAAGTCCGCACAACGTAAGTCCAAGGCAAATCAAGAATTTGGCACATTGCGTGTTGAATCCTTGCCACATGTTGAACAACTTGGCGAGATCAGTGTGGTGAAATATGTACATTTAGTTGATGGTAGCGATATACAAATTAATGATGGCCATAGTACTGTTGCCGATTATACGCCTACCGAGCCTACTGTATCTAAAAATTCAGCACCCGTACGTAATAGTTTGCCACTGTCTACAGATCTTGATGGTGATCTTGATGAACGTAATGGTAAATCGTTGTTGCCTGAGGTAATACGTGGTGCATTTGAGACATCAACAATATCGCTGGAAGGACTCTTTGATTCATCACGTAAAGCTAAGCAATTGGATGTGAATAGTATTAGCTCAACGGATGCGGATGTGGAAACAAATACGGAAGGAATAAGGAATATCGATCAGGATACAAGTGATAGCACAGTGCCAGCAACTAGTGTGCCATCAACAACAACAACAACAACAACAACAGAAGGAATAACAGGAGCAACAGGAATAACATACGTAAGACCCATTGTACCCCTACTACGTCCCGAATCCAATGAATCCTCTCCCCTAATCATCTCGATAGCTAATCTCGACAAGGTCATACTAAGCAAGGTGCCAACATCGGAGGGTGGTGCATCACAGTCAGATGTCGATGTTATCGAGGACAGCAACAACAACAACAACAACAACATTCCAACTACCAATACCCCAACAACAACAACATCAAGCACAACAACAACAACAACAACAATACCAACAGACTCAAATTCGGCCTTCTCTGTGCGTCATGCATCCGTGTTGCAGGCGCCAAGCAATCAGCTGTCGGACAAGGCCGATAAGCACGACAACAACAACAACAACAACAACATCAATAACAATAACAACAATTACACAGTAGCAACACTTGTCGCTGGCGCTATTAGTGACAACACAGACAACAACAACAACGACAACAACAATCAAGCAACACTAACAGCAACAACAACAACAACTGCAACTGCAACACACACAATGCCTGACAATGTTGTGCAGCTGCTGCTCAATAATAATAATATTAATAATAATAATAATAATGTGCTTAACAGCAGCAACATTGAGCTAAGCAATATTAGCAGCAACAACATTGTCGACAACAACAACAACAACTTGACACTGACAACAAATACAATAACAAATAGTAGCAGCATTAGTGAAATAGTGAGCTTTAGCACTGAAACGCATGTGGTGCATCGCAAGAAGTCGCGTCGTGGACGTGGCCGGCGATTGCGTCAACGTCAGCATAATGCAACAACAACAGCTCCAATAATCACAACAACAACAGCCCCAACAGCAACAACAACAACAGCCCCAACAGCAACAACAACAACAACAACAATCCCAAGCACAACAACAGCGACAATAACCACTGTGGAGCCTTGATTGATGCAACAAGGCAACCACACAACGTAGTTAGTTATTTCTAGTCTTATTTTGTACAGTGACAAAAAGCATAAAAAAAAACAAAAGAAAAAACACAAACACAAAAAAAAAACACACAGACAATTTTTTTTTTTTGGCCGCCCTGTAAATAATTGGCTGCGTTGCTTTGTACTTTTTATTGCAAAAACAAACAAACAAAAAAAAAAAACAGAGCTACAAATTTTCTTTAATTTTTTTTTTTATTATTAAATTAATTAAATATATATATAAAAAATATTTAAAGCTTTTTGCTCGCAATAATTTTCGTCTCTCTTCTATCTAAATTATCTTACAACAAAAAAAAAAATTATTTAACAATTGCATACAACAACAAAAAACAACTGCTGCTTTTTGTGCTGCCCATTTTTTAATTTTTTTTTTTTTTTTGCATATTTCTATAAAAAAAAAAAATTGTTTCTTTCGTTTTGTAAATTATCAAAATTCGTATTCTTCAAGCTGCCATACATAAAAAACCAACAATAATAAAAAACAAAAAACAATCAATACAAACACACACACACACACACATACACATACACCACTACACGCACGACATGCACACCAACATACATACCAACATACATACACATACATTACATTTACACATACCTAAACATACTTACATATCAACGAAAACAAAATTCACACGCAGTAACGAAAAATATGCAAAGACTTTTCCAATTGGTTCAAATAAAAAAACAAAAAAATAAAAAAACATTAATAATAATAATAACAAAACAACAACAACAACTACAGAAAATCTACAGTGAAATATCTTTGAAAAGAAAAGAAAAAAAGAAGATGAAAACCATAATTATTTTCCTTTAATATTTTTTTTCTTCTTAATTCTTTTTTTCTATTTTTTTTTTTTACAAGCAAACATAAAAAACAAATTTTTGCTTGAAACAATGCGCAGTCATAAATATTTGTTTTTTTTTTATTTTCTATTTTGTTTTATTATTTTTCTCTTTTTCAATTTATTTTTTAAGTTTATTTCAATTAGTTTTTAGTTGTAAAATATTTATGCACAAACAAACAAAACAAAAAACAAAATAAACTTTATAAAAAACATAAATATATATATATATATTTTTATCCAAACAAAACAACAACAAAAACATTTTATACAACAGCAAGAAAAACAACAAACACAACAATTGTAAAACATATACACAACACACACATACACAAACATACATATATATGTCCTACATATAACTCGTATTTTAGCAAACCCTAAGGGAACCCTAAAATCCAGAAATCTAAATTTACATACAACAACCCATTATCCACATTATATACGATATACATATACCATACATATGTACATACGATCCTTACTACACAATTTACATAGAAAACCAACATTTTCAATTTATTTGTATAGTGAAAGTCCGAGAAATTATACTTTGGCAACAGTTATCAGATATATTTTTATATAGTTAAATTAAATTTTGATACACTAGCTGGCAATGTTAGCTGCGGCATGCCGTAGATTTTATTCTCTAACAATGTATTTCATAAGTTTTTGACCGATTTTTTTACCTATGCTAGTTATATATAATAGTGCTACGATTTACCTTAAACTTGGCAACTGTAAACTGTAAATTTCAATGAGATAGTCGAACAACAAAGTTATACAGTGTATTACCATATATAAAAACTAAGGACATAGTGCTCCAATACAAACCGTTAGGACTTATAGGACAGCCTGCAGATGAGAAACAAGCTCTTTTAATTGTAGATGCTGATGAGTAATACGTATATGTAATTTTTTTTTTTTTTTTTTTTGGAAATTTTCACATCTGCTGCTGAATGTTACAAACTGCTAGGAATAATACATATTCCCTAGGATATACATATGTAGATGCAGAGTTTTTTTTTGAACGACAGTTCGTTGAACTTTAATTGCTAAGTGAATTCACTTGGTGGTGCATGTAAAAGACAACATCAGCAGTGAAAACAAGTTGACGAGCGCAATATCATAACAATTAGCCAGCACTTTACGTGAATATGAACATATATATATATATATGAGAAATACAATACATGCGCATAGAAAATGTCATACAACATGTTTCACAATCCTCATAATCGTTTTGACTCTTTGTCAAATCTTTATCGCTGCTAAGTGTCATACCGTCATCCAATGTTAATTGCAAACATATAAGTCACGCGCTAAGCTAAATTGCAAGCAACAAAACTTAATGCCAACTGGTTAATAAAAAAAAAAAAAGACATTTGCTTGAGAAACGACAAAAAAAAAATGATGAAAAATGTTTTAAAGTAAAGTTTTACTTAAAGGCAACCATCGGTGACATCAAATGAATGAGATTTTTTTTTGTTTTTTTTTTTTATAGCATGATAGATAAAGCACAAGTTGATGTCTTGAGCATAACTTACATATACATATATACCTACCATACATATATATAGTAAAGTATCTGAGCGCACTACGTGTGCTACAAAAAGTCTCATGAAATTCCAATTAACAAAATCATAAAATCAGCCAAGAAAACTGTTTAAAATGCATAGCATCGTCTTGCTTTCTGTCCCTGTCTCTGCCTCTGTCTCTGTGCATCATAAGTGCCGAATATCAACTGCAATAACAAGTTTCTCTCTTCATTTGACTTTGCTGACTATGCTAAATACCCTGTAATTATTTTGCTGTTTATTTTATGCTAAAGTTTTATAGAATACTGAAATATTTGAGTAGATAAGATTAGCTGCGTAGAACTATAGAAAGTAGCTTCAACTATTTTACATTTACTTACATTTTATTTTTACTTACTTTCCCTTAGCATAACTCAAAACAAATTATAGGATAACATTGCGTTGAGCTTCGTATAAAAATGAATATTATTCGCAGCATTTTATTTGCTCTTTTCCATGCAAAGCGAATGTTAAGTTAATATGTCAGCGTAAAATATATAACTTAGAGATATATGTATATATAACGCGACTGACATGCAGCCAAGATTGCATAAATCGCATAATAAAACCTTAACGTTTCTTTTACTGCAAAAATGTTTGACAGACTTGAAATGTTTATTTACAGTTTACAAAAATCACTTATCATAAGGGTTTCGCTTAGTTATATAAAGAGATTTATGAAGATATATGGGAATTTATATATACATATATACATAGATGTACGGTGAAATATGAAAATATATAAAGATATATACAGAGATGTATAGAATGATGTATCAGATAAATAATATGGGTATATATAGATACATGTATATGGAGATTATGAGAATATATAGAGATAGATATGTAGAGATAAACAGAGTTATATTTATATAGTGATACGATAGAGTTATAGAGAGATATGTGGAAATATAAAAAATAAATGGAAATATTTAGAGATATATAGAAATATATAGAGACAGGTATATATGTAGATATATGGAGGTATATGAAAATATATAATATAAAGATATGTATAAAGTAGCATATAGAGATATATATGGCATATAGAAATATATAGGAAAATTTAAAGGTACATGGGAGCTTTTATATAAATATATATATATATGTTTATACAGAGAGTTACAGCGAGATCAAGATTAATATATAGAGATATATATATATACAAAAGTTACATACTTGTTTTATCTGTTTTGTTGTATCACATTACATGTGAAAGAAACCTTTTAAAGGCCTTGACCTTAATAACGTTTCCAACGTTGTTGCTTGGCAAGTAAATAAAATTTCTCTAGAGATACATTTACATTGGGGCTAAACCGAAAGTAGAAGATGATGAAGAAGAAGAAAAAGCAGAAGTAGCTTTAACAGATCCAGTTCCAAAGTGTGTTACTTATATACAGATACACATTCCCTTCTCTCACTCTCACTCTCACTCTCACTGCTCGCTGCTTGCTCTTAGACTGCTTGTCATGCTATTGTCATGCCCTTTGGCATGTTGCTGCTGCTGCTGCTGCGTCGTATTTTGTCGCTTTCACTGCCTTGGCATAAGATTGAGAGTATCTTGTGTCTCAGTGGAATAGTTTCAAGTTACTTTAAATATTTTTGTTGTTTTTTTGCATTGGCAGCAGCAACTTTCTCATCTGCCGCCAGAGCGATGCTGTAGATGATTATGATGATGTTAATGATGACGATGACGCCCTGGCAAAACCTTGTTCCATATGCTGCTGCTGGTATGCGTCGGGTTCGAGTTGATCGCTTGATCACTTGATCGCTTGATCGCTTGCACAATATTTAATTAAAACTAACCTGTTTGACATGCAGCCAGACAACAAACAGCAAACAAATTCCAAAGTAACAGCAGCAACACATTAGCAGCAGCAGCAGCAGCAGCAACAACAACTTGAAGCTACTATAAAGTGCGCATCTTTTTCGAAGCAGCTAAAGAAAAATAAAAAAAAAAGCAGCTAAAATTTATTTCTTATTTTTTTTCTTCTTTTGCTTTTTTGTTGTTATGCAATCAGTTTGGCATGCAGTCGCAGTCGTTGTTGCCAAATGAACTGGTCCAGCCGGCTGCTGTCTTTGTTGCTGATGCTGCTATTGCTTCCCCTGCTGCTGCTGCTGCTGCTGCTTTTGCTACTCATCATCATCCGCAATATTCAGCTTCAATTTTATAGTCATCTTCATGTTAAGCTCAATTTTGTTGCATAATTACAATACAAGGGCGTGGCATGGACGCTGGGCGTGCCAAGCCAAACGCATTTCAACGACATTGACATTTAAAGCATTCAAAGTCTTTCTCAGCTCTACGCAGCTCGCATTCGCATTATGCCGCCAATTATTGTAAAGTTTCTATTTATTTTTCATTCAATTTTTCTTTTCTTTTATTTTTTTTATTTATCTATTAATTTTTTTTTTGTCTGTTTATTTTTCTTCATATCTCAATTGCTGTCAATGTCAACAACATTGTTGTTGGCCATTTCGTGTCTCGCCGCAACAAGTGCGGCAAGTGCGCTAAGCCAACAAAAACACAAAACCGCCAACACAATGGCCGTCAAAATGTAACCAACAGCCAGCAGCCAATCAACCTAAATACGAAAGCGCCAAATGTTTATTATGCGCGTATAAATAACAACTTATAGATAAATTCCATGAATAATTGCAAATTCTTTTGCACAAATTAAGTAAAAAATTTATCATGACATTTATATATGATATATCGCATATAGAATGTATATAGAAATATTCCAACTATTTGTCTAATAAATAAAACACACATGAGACAGCAACATATATTTATTTGCACACAATATATGAAAGAATATTTATGTTTTTAGATCTGGAAAGTTCGATTAGTATTTCCCCATAGGTAATACCGTTCGGGAGTCTAGCTTTAGTAAAAAAAAATTTGGTTGTTTGTTAAGTTATACGTTTAAAACTTAGAGAAATTATGTTTAGTAATGACTAACAGCTGTCTGTTAAATTTCATTTGATTTGAAGTCCTATATCATACAGCTGCCATAGGTAGGATTGGTCAAAAATTTCATTTTTATATGAAACACTTTGTTATTTATTAAGCTAGACAGTTGAAACTTACAGCACTTACGTTTAGTAATGACTGAAATATTACTGCCAAGTTTAATTCAAATAGTACAACTCTATCATATAGCTGCCATAGGCAGGATAGGTTAAAAATTGAATTTTTGTAGGAAGAAAAGGTGCAAATGTTAAGTAATCTGAATGAAACTTATAAGATTTCAGTTTATCGCTAAGTAAAACTTATCTGCAAAATTTTATTTAAATTGGGCGACTATATCATATAGCTGCCATAGGCAGGATAGGTCAAAAAATGAATTTTTGTAGAAAGAAAAGGTGAAATTGTTAAGTAATCTGAATGAAACTTATAAGATTTCAGTTTATCGCTAAGTAAAACTTATCTGCAAAATTTTATTTAAATTGGGCGACTATATCATATAGCTGCCATAGGCAGGATAGGTCAAAAATTGAATTTTTGTATGAAAAACTTTATTGTTTGTCAAGCTAATAAACTGAAACTTACGGATATTAGTTTTAGTAATGTTTAGCACATGTCTGTCAAATATAATGTCAATCGGAGCACTATATAGTCACCATAGCTAGTTGACCAACCGCCAAAGAGAACTTTTGCTTTTTTCTGTTAGTAATTGCTTTAATTAGTTGTTAATTGCTTATGCTTATTATTAGTAATAGTTAATATTATTTACATATATACATAAAACTTTTAACACTTGTAATGTACAACTAATTTTTATATATTTCCATTAAAAACTTTTCAAAAACGTTGTTGACTGTCAACTGCAAGAACTGCAAAACCTGCCAACTGCACTTCGCGTAAATCAAATGAGAAAAATATCAAAATAAAATTCAAAATAAATTACGCACAACACACACACACATATATATACACACAAGCACGCACTCACAGATACACACACAGATTTACAAAGACATAGAACAAGTTCAAATTTTGAGCTGATTTACAAAGTTCTATATATCTTATATCATTTATATGTTTTATATATATAAAAATCAATGTTTAACTTTTTGCATTTTCTCTTTATACTAACTAACAAATTGTTCGCTTCATTTCATGTGCCGCGCCATTTAAATTCAATTATCAAAATCATAAAAAAAAACCAACCACATTAAAAAAAAAAAAATGTATATATATATATATATGAAAACTTGCGATGTGTGCGATTCGTCTGCCAAAACGTTGTTATGCTTGAACGTCTCTCTGATCAATTCTGAACTGGCAGCTGCGACAACACATTGCAGCTACAACGACATCGCCAACATCGACTGGCGCAGTCGCAGTCGCAGTCTCAGCCACAGCAGGCGTCGCTGCTGTTAATGGTGTATCGCGTCGACCAGTATTGAGTGTGCGCCGGCGCATAATAAACACGCCAACAGCAGCAGCAACGGCAGCAGCAACAGCAGCAGCAGCAGCAGCAGCAGCAGCTGAATCAACTACACAAATCACAGAATTGGCAACGACCTTTAAGTATAATCGTTTGCGCAGCAAGCCAACAACAACAGCAGCAACAGCAACAACTTTAGCAATTGCTAGCACTTTACCAGCGGCAACAGCAACAGTAACGGCAGCAGCAGCAGCGGCAACAAGCAGAATCAACAACAACAGTTACTTGAATAAACTAAAATCGAAAAGCGCGCAAGCTTACAATGAGCCAGCAACATTGGCTTTAGCAACATTATCGCCAGCAACAAGCGGCAGCAACAGTAATAATGGCAACGGCAACGGCAATAGCAACAGCAACAACGGCAGCAGCAGCAGCAACAAATTTCAGGCAGCATTACGTCGACAATTTCAAACACGTCGATTAACAACAACAGCGTCTTCAACCAACAACGATGACAGTGGTAAGCATTAACATTAAATGTTGCTAGCAACACAACAGCAACATTATTAACAACAACAGCAACAGCAGCAGCAACATCAGTCTGGGCTATGACTAAGTCATTGCCATGATGTCATTTGCAGCTGGCTCTGTAATTTAACAAGATTCTAATTGTGAAATATGCTAACATTATAATATTTACCATAAAATATGTCATGCCACTGTCATGCATTTTTCATACATTTGACATGCCTTTTTCATGCATTTTTCATGCCACTGTCATGCATTTTTCATACATTTATCATGCCTTTGTCATGCATTTGTTTTGACATTTTTCATGCATTATTTAATAATTTATTTTATTTATTTTATTTTATTTATTTATTTTATTTATTTTATTTATTTTATTTATTTTATTTATTTTATTTATTTTATTTATTTTATTTATTTTATTTATTTTATTTATTTTATTTATTTTATTTATTTTATTTATTTTATTTATTTTATTTATTTTATTTATTTTATTTATTTTATTTATTTTATTTATTTTATTTATTTTATTTATTTTATTTATTTTATTTATTTTATTTATTTTATTTATTTTATTTATTTTATTTATTTTATTTATTTTATTTATTTTATTTATTTTATTTATTTTATTTATTTTATTTATTTTATTTATTTTATTTATTTTATTTATTTTATTTATTTTATTTATTTTATTTATTTTATTTATTTTATTTATTTTATTTATTTTATTTATTTTATTTATTTTATTTATTTTATTTATTTTATTTATTTTATTTATTTTATTTATTTTATTTATTTTATTTATTTTATTTATTTTATTTATTTTATTTATTTTATTTATTTTATTTATTTTATTTATTTTATTTATTTTATTTATTTTATTTATTTTATTTATTTTATTTATTTTATTTATTTTATTTATTTTATTTATTTTATTTATTTTATTTATTTTATTTATTTTATTTATTTTATTTATTTTATTTATTTTATTTATTTTATTTATTTTATTTATTTTATTTATTTTATTTATTTTATTTATTTTATTTATTTTATTTATTTTATTTATTTTATTTATTTTATTTATTTTATTTATTTTATTTATTTTATTTATTTTATTTATTTTATTTATTTTATTTATTTTATTTATTTTATTTATTGTTTCTATTTTATTTATTTTATCTATTTTTTTATATTTATATTTATTATTGCCACAACAGCAACGGAAGTGCCACGCACACAGAATCCGCTGTTCAAGCGTCGCTTAACATTAACCTCAACTGTGGCACCAGCACGCACTACAACAACAACAGTGCCGTATGAGACAACAACAATTTTATATAATGCTGATGATAATGATGATGATCAAATTGCAAAGTCAAGCATTCACACAAGTCGCTTCAATCAGATACCTGACCAAGTGCTGCGTTCGCGTGTTAGCTATGAGTTACCAACAAGCAGCAGCAGCACCAGCAGCAGCAGTGTCCCCAGCAGTAGCAGCACAACAAGCTCATCGGCAATTCCCTTTATGGCCAATAGCACGCGTAAGTTCATGCTCAATATTTTGTTAGCGTTGCACTGTAACTTCCCTTATTTACAGGTCGCCAGTTGATACCACGACCACGTAGACCACAATCATCATCGACGCCCTTGCCAAGCATAACGGCAGCAGCGAGCACAGCAGCATCGGCACCGCCAGCATCACGTCGCCAGCAAAGTCGTCGTCGTCCACACAAATACATTGAAGTGTATAGTCGACCGCCGAGTAAGACAGCATTGGCCACTGCAACGGCAACAACAACTGGTTCAACAACAGCAGCAACATTAATGCTTGCAGCTGCAGTGTACAATCCGAAGCGTCGTTCAAGTGCAGCTAGCTATGATTACTATGACGATGATCATGGCCAGAATCATGCACAGCAGTTGCGACGCATACCTAGCAAAACCAAATCACAGAGCAATAAAACAACGCAACAGTTCAAGTCCAAGTCCAAGCAACAGTCTCAGTCACAGTCGCAGTCACAGTTGCAGTCACCCAAAGTAATTGTGCATGGACGTGGAATCATTGAGTGTCTGCAACAGGGCAATTTTCCACATCCGCTAAGCTGTCGCAAATTTATTTCCTGTGCCAAATTCGAAGAGACCGGCGGCATTGTCGGCTGGGAATATACTTGCCCCAAGGGTTTAGGCTATGACGGCGACAGCGGCATGTGCACCTGGCAAACGTCAAGCGATGGCAGAGCTTGCCGTGATTAAATTAATTGTCGTACTTTTGGGAAGGGGTCAATGACTGAATGCCTTGGCTTGCCTTGGTGGACCGCCCAATTCTTACATGCATATCCTCCGCCAGCCACCTTATCCTTCTCCCTAATCCATTCCCCACCCAAGCTCTAGTGACAAAAATTGATAACATTAATTTTGCTTGCATATCATTTGCGTTTTCTGATTTTTTTTTTTTCACTATGTGTGTGATTAGTTTCCTTGCGATGATGAACTAATGCGTAACAATTTAACAAATTAACAATTAAAATAATATTAATATTTTATTATTTTATTTTATTTTATTTTTTTATATTATTTTATTTAAGTGTAGTAATTTTTCCCCTTGACTTTTATTTTCCTATCAACAAAATCTTAAGCAAATTTTCTTATACAAATTCCAGCTCAATTTTGATTATATTAAAATTATATAAAAAAAAAAGGAACAGATATATAAATCTTAATCTATATCTACTCGTATATCTGCTGTGTATGCATATGTTTAATGCTATGCACACACATACATATAAACATATAAAATACTCAATCATTTAATTTCAAAACAATAAAAATTTATATGAAGTAGTAAAAATAGTTTTTCTCTGCGTTTTTCTTTTCTTATTTTTTTTTTTTATAAACTTTTAAACGTTATTTCCACTTACAAATATTTATAAAATTTAATAAACATGAAAATAGAAAGTTTATTTCGAAATGCCGAAGATTTTATTATTCTTGCAAAAATATTGAATAAATTAAGGAAATTCGAATTTCCATTGTAGGTGAGAGGGCAAAAAAATTGCAGATCACGTTAAAGCAACATCAATTGATTTATGGTGAGAAAAACCAAAAACCAAAAACCAGCAAAAATAGCTTTGAATTGGCTTTAAAATATTGAAAGGAATTTAGAAATTTCTGTTAAAAAAAAATAATAATTTCAGAGCTAGAAATGTCAAAATCATTCGTGTTTCAGACTGAAATACCAGACGATCAGAAACTAACAGCAAGTCGCGGCACTAATATTTTTATTATTTTTAACAGAAATTTAAATTCCCCTCCCATAATTCAAATTCAAATTTTTGATATATGTTTTTTAAATATTTATTAGAAAAAAAAAATATATTTATTTATATATTTTTGACTAACGAATATTTAAATTCTTAAAAAAAAAAACAAAATTGTGTTTTTTTATAGTAAATAATTTAGAAAAAAAATAAACAAAATAATGAATTATTTTTAATAAATATTTTATTGTATAAATATATATTTTTTTTTCTATATTTTTGATATATCAGACAATTTAAATATATTTATATATAATTTGGTTAAATGTCATAAATATCGAGTATGCTTCCCTTTTTTTTTTGTTACATCGGGATGCCCAAGCCGAGGTGTCCAGTAGCATGATATTGCAGAAAATCCTCAATGCAGGCACAAATGGAATTAGTGGAGCCTCGAGAATTTTGATTGTGTACCGATATAATGTCATGCCTCCTAAGGGGTGCTAGAAACACCTCAGCAAGGATATAAAATGAAATTATATTTAAATTTTGTATATGCAACTTTTTATTTATATATTTTTTTAAGCGTAAACTAGACAATCAATGTGAAAGGAAATGCGTGTTTGTTGGTGTTATTGTTATCGTTATCGTTGGTTTCGTTGTGTTGAACATCGCTGCTTAAGCAAAGTTCTTCTTCTGCTGTTGCCTCCATGGCTCATGGGCAGCATGATAACCGCGCTGCTGTTGAGCTGGTGTGTTACGACCGAAGGGGCTCTTGGAGTTCACTTGGAGCATGTAATCGCCACGGATATCATAGCTGGTAGCAATGCCCATGTAGGCGCGCTTGCCATAGCCATCATTCTGTTTGTACTCCTTGTATGAGCTGGCAGCGACAGCTGGGAAGTTGCGCTCATAGCCGGGGCGGACAGATTCAGCAAAGTAGCGGGTGGCGCGCAGAGAAGCCTCAACAACATTATCAGCACCGGGAACACCAGCAGCTGGTCCATTGGGGTAGAAGTCAACATCACCAAGACGTTCGGGTGTGCCCATGCCGTAGGCAGAGGTATGGATAACATCAACAAAGTCAGCATCACCACGAGCAAGACCGCACAATTTGTTGTCAGCCTTGGCGTACAGTTTGGAGGGATCCAGACCGGTGATGCGGCGCAGCTTGTGTCCGGTTTGACGTGTGTATTGGCGACCAGCGACACCAGCAATGTGAGCAGCAGGACCTTGACCGATCAAATGAATAGTTTCCTGTGGCACGTTCACTTCGTTGGTCAATTGCACGAGACGATCACCAATGACTTCACCAATGCGTTCAACATTCAAGGTAACGTATTGTTCAAAGTCTTCAATGAGATCACCCAAATTGATAACGATCAGATCGCCAGTGGTTTTGTCATCCTTATCCTGGTTCTGTTTGCGCAACTGTTGTTCCTGCTCTTCGCTGCTGCTCTTGCGTTCGTTGCTATCGTTCTGGCCGGGATATGGTTGGAGATTGTAACGTTGTTCATAAGCCTGAACCAATTTGCGGGTGGCTTTGTTGGCCTGGTTCCAGCTTTCGGGCAAACCCTGGATGAAAATGGTGACCTCATCGTTGCCAAAGTTGGGCTGACGCTTAACGGTTTGCACAAAGTTGTTCAAGTTGAATTCAATCTTTTGGCCACGTTCGCCAACAATGTAACCCTTAACCTTGCTGGGCTCTGGGGAGTATTCTGGTTTGAAGACGCGGTTGAACTGCGCCAAATGATCTGTTAGAGAAGTTAGGGAAAATCATGAAGTAAAACTTTCTTTGCTTTCTTTTACGAGTCGGGTTTTTGGGATTTGTTTTTTTTTTGTTTTGTTTTTCTACTTACAAAGTCTGTCCAAAAGTATTGCACCCTCATCGACGGTCATGCCCTCGAGGCGACGAAGTGTCACATCCTTGAGCATTGGCAATTGCTCAATTTCGCTTTGCTGAACCCAATTGCTTGGATCCTGATAGTTGTTCAACGAATTTGAACGCCTTTGGTTACCGCTGTAGGGCGTGGCCAAAGTCGCTGCCAGAAGGCAAGACAGAACACACAATGTGCGCAGAGGATTCATTATAATTCGATTTTCCTGGATTTGTTACTTCTCCAATGGTCAAGACACCGTACCAAACTGTACTGCATGATCTTAGTGCTGTTTCCAACGATTTTATAGTCGCCGTTTTGCAGTTTAGCTCAGCTCTCAAAGTTCTCAGTGCTCAGTGCTCAGTGCTCAGTGCTCAGTACTCAGTACTCAGTACTCGCTGTTCGAACTTCTCATCAATCGTCATCGTCAGCATTACACGTGTCGCTCAAACGGAAGCTCCGGCAATGTTGTTGCTGTTGTCCCGCTATGTCTGTGCTGCATGCACCTTGCTCAGCATTTTTATTTTTTTACCTTTGTGAAGCAACAAATTTGAAATTGTAGACGAATCGAAATTGTATTGAAATTATGTATGTATAAAATATGGAAATCGGAAAAATTGTCAATCATATCGATTAAGCGACTCGGCAATTTTTTGCATTGATTTTATTTTTTATTTTTTTTTTTTTTGCTTTATCAACGCTCAGTAGTAGCGCTATCAGCGTTATCAGCTTTATCAGCCCTCAGTAAGCAGTCAACAGTCAGCAAATGACGCGCTGTCAATTTGGCAATTTTTAATCTGTTGTACGCTCTCAGCACTTGCCACACGTAAGAGCTCTGAGACAACAATTAATTTACATAATCCATTAAGCTTTGCACTTAATACAGACCTAAAACTACAAGTGTTTAAAATATGTTTAAGTGTTATTATATGTTATAGCTATAACATGATATGTTATAGATATTGATAGAGATATGAAGGGATATGATGAGATATATATAATAGTGAAAATAGATATAGATATTACAGATATGATAGATATGATAGATATGATAGATATGAGTAGATATGATAGATATGATAGATATGATAGATATTATAGATATGATAGATATGATAGATATGATAGATATTATAGATATGATAGATATTATAGATATGATAGATATGATAGATATACTGAAATATCCTGTAGTTATGATAGATTTGAAAAGATAGAATAGGATATCATATTAGGAATAGGATATCACATCTATCATATTATAGTTATAATATGATCTTACAACTATGATTTTTAGGCATCTTAACATTATTTTAGCACTTTAAATATTATTCTAAGTTTCATTCAATCTTCCATATATTCCCGACTATATCATTGGCATATGTATAAAATGATTTATTATACTTAAGTGTTTGGCCGCAAACGAAAAGTTCAGTTTACAGTAATTTGATGCTTGGCTTTTTTTTTATTTAATTTTTATATTTTATCATAAACGTGGGAAAAGCTTTTATACTCTCATAATGGTATTTTCATTTTGGACAATTATTTGCAAAATACTTGAAAAGACATGTGAGAGAATCAAAAACAAAGACAAATTCAAATCTATATATCCATGGGTTTATCTGCATCAATACTCATCATTCAGTCTAAAATTATAATTTCATGAAATTCTGATCTTTATCATATCATTGATACTTGAATCTTGCCTTAGAACTAGTCATTGGTAACTCAACAATTCAGTTTCTGTTAAAAAAAAAAAAAAAAAAACTATGTTTATTGCATTTTCAGAGTATAAAAACTTCGGCTTGACGCATAAAACTTTTGTTAAACGTTTATGATTTTTAATATTATATTAATTTTGGTTTTCAATGCTATGGAAAACTGGAAAATGTATTTTAATATCTGCACTTAAGCTCAGCTTAGGGATGTGCGGAATATCATATGGTTATGCGTATATATATATATATATATATATACCATATATCTTATATCATTAAGACTAAACGCTTGTCATATGATAAAGGCTTCATATACTTAATTCTATCCGATCAAAAGATTTCAAATCTGAAAATATTTTGCACTTAGATTTATATAGATGAAAACTTTACTATAGCTATAGAGTGAGCTTAAATGTACGGGATATAGCTATAGTAGAGTTTTCATCTATATAAATCTAAGTGCAAAATATTTTCAGATTTGAAATCTTTTGATCGGATAGAATTAAGTATATGAAGCCTTTATCATATGACAAGCTTAACAAGCTGTTGTCAAAATAGTCTTAATGATATAAGATATATGGTATATATATATATATATATATATACGCATGAACCATATGATATTCCCGCACATCCCTAAGCTGAGCTTAAGTGCAGAGTTTATATTAAAATACATTTTCCCACGTTTTTCCATAGCATTCGAAAACCAAAATTAATATAATATTAAAAATCATAAACGTTTAACAAAAGTTTTATGCGTCAAGCCGAAGTTTTTATACTCTGAAAATGCAATAAACATAGTTTTTTTTTTTTTTTTTTTAACAGAAACTGAATTGTTGAGTTACCAATGACTAGTTCTAAGGCAAGATTCAAGTATCAATGATATGATAAAGATCAGAATTTCATGAAATTATAATTTTAGACTGAATGATGAGTATTGATGCAGATAAACCCATGGATATATAGATTTGAATTTGTCTTTGTTTTTGATTCTCTCACATGTCTTTTCAAGTATTTTGCAAATAATTGTCCAAAATGAAAATACCATTATGAGAGTATAAAAGCTTTTCCCACGTTTATGATAAAATATAAAAATTAAATAAAAAAAAAGCCAAGCATCAAATTACTGTAAACTGAACTTTTCGTTTGCGGCCAAACACTTAAGTATAATAAATCATTTTATACATATGCCAATGATATAGTCGGGAATATATGGAAGATTGAATGAAACTTAGAATAATATTTAAAGTGCTAAAATAATGTTAAGATGCCTAAAAATCATAGTTGTAAGATCATATTATAACTATAATATGATAGATGTGATATCCTATTCCTAATATGATATCCTATTCTATCTTTTCAAATCTATCATAACTACAGGATATTTCAGTATATCTATCATATCTATCATATCTATAATATCTATCATATCTATAATATCTATCATATCTATCATATCTATCATATCTATAATATCTATCATATCTATCATATCTATCATATCTATCATATCTATCATATCTATCATATCTATCATATCTATCATATCAATCATATCTATCATATCTATCATATCTATCATATCTATCATATCTATCATATCTATCATATCAATCATATCTATCATATCTATCATATCTATCATATCTATCATATCTATCATATCTATCATATCTATCATATCTATCATATCTATCATATATATCACATCATATTTATATCTATATCTATAACATATCATATCATCGCTATAACATATAATAACACTTAAACATATTTTAAACACTTGTAGTTTTAGGTCTGTATTAAGTGCAAAGCTTAATGGATTATGTAAATTAATTGTTGTCTCAGAGCTCTTACGTGTGGCAAGTGCTGAGAGCGTACAACAGATTAAAAATTGCCAAATTGACAGCGCGTCATTTGCTGACTGTTGACTGCTTACTGAGGGCTGATAAAGCTGATAACGCTGATAGCGCTACTACTGAGCGTTGGTAAAGCAAAAAAAAAAAAAAATAAAAAATAAAATCAATGCAAAAAATTGCCGAGTCGCTTAATCGATATGATTGACAATTTTTCCGATTTCCATATTTTATACATATATAATTTCAATACAATTTCGATTCGTCTACAATTTCAAATTTGTTGCTTCACAAAGGTAAAAAAATAAAAATGCTGAGCAAGGTGCATGCAGCACAGACATAGCGGGACAACAGCAACAACATTGCCGGAGCTTCCGTTTGAGCGACACGTGTAATGCTGACGATGACGATTGATGAGAAGTTCGAACAGCGAATAGCGAGTACTGAGTACTGAGTATTGAGCACTGAGCACTGAGCACTGAGAATTTTGAGAGCTGAGCTAAACTGCAAAACGGCGACTATAAAATCGTTGGAAACAGCACTAAGATCATGCAGTACAGTTTGGTACGGTGTCTTGACCATTGGAGAAGTAACAAATCCAGGAAAATCGAATTATAATGAATCCTCTGCGCACATTGTGTGTTCTGTCTTGCCTTCTGGCAGCGACTTTGGCCACGCCCTACAGCGGTAACCAAAGGCGTTCAAATTCGTTGAACAACTATCAGGATCCAAGCAATTGGGTTCAGCAAAGCGAAATTGAGCAATTGCCAATGCTCAAGGATGTGACACTTCGTCGCCTCGAGGGCATGACCGTCGATGAGGGTGCAATACTTTTGGACAGACTTTGTAAGTAGAAAAACAAAACAAAAAAAAAACAAATCCCAAAAACCCGACTCGTAAATGAAAGCAAAGAAAGTTTTACTTCATGATTTTCCCTAACTTCTCTAACAGATCATTTGGCTCAGTTCAACCGCGTCTTCAAGCCAGAATACTCCCCAGAGCCCAGCAAGGTTAAGGGTTACATTGTTGGCGAACGTGGCCAAAAGATTGAATTCAACTTGAACAACTTTGTGCAAACCGTTAAGCGTCAGCCCAACTTTGGCAACGATGAGGTCACCATTTTCATCCAGGGTTTGCCCGAAAGCTGGAACCAGGCCAACAAAGCCACCCGCAAATTGGTTCAGGCTTATGAACAACGTTACAATCTCCAACCATATCCCGGCCAGAACGATAGCAACGAACGCAAGAGCAGCAGCGAAGAGCAGGAACAACAGTTGCGCAAACAGAACCAGGATAAGGATGACAAAACCACTGGCGATCTGATCGTTATCAATTTGGGTGATCTCATTGAAGACTTTGAACAATACGTTACCTTGAATGTTGAACGCATTGGTGAAGTCATTGGTGATCGTCTCGTGCAATTGACCAACGAAGTGAACGTGCCACAGGAAACTATTCATTTGATCGGTCAAGGTCCTGCTGCTCACATTGCTGGTGTCGCTGGTCGCCAATACACACGTCAAACCGGACACAAGCTGCGCCGCATCACCGGTCTGGATCCCTCCAAACTGTACGCCAAGGCTGACAACAAATTGTGCGGTCTTGCTCGTGGTGATGCTGACTTTGTTGATGTTATCCATACCTCTGCCTACGGCATGGGCACACCCGAACGTCTTGGTGATGTTGACTTCTACCCCAATGGACCAGCTGCTGGTGTTCCCGGTGCTGATAATGTTGTTGAGGCTTCTCTGCGCGCCACCCGCTACTTTGCTGAATCTGTCCGCCCCGGCTATGAGCGCAACTTCCCAGCTGTCGCTGCCAGCTCATACAAGGAGTACAAACAGAATGATGGCTATGGCAAGCGCGCCTACATGGGCATTGCTACCAGCTATGATATCCGTGGCGATTACATGCTCCAAGTGAACTCCAAGAGCCCCTTCGGTCGTAACACACCAGCTCAACAGCAGCGCGGTTATCGTGCTGCCCATGAGCCATGGAGGCAACAGCAGAAGAAGAACTTTGCTTAAGTAGCGATGTTCAACACAACGAAACCAACGATAACGATAACAATAACACCAACAAACACGCATTTCCTTTCACATTGATTGTCTAGTTTACGCTTAAAAAAATATATAAATAAAAAGTTGCATATACAAAATTTAAATATAATTTCATTTTATATCCTTGCTGAGGTGTTTCTAGCACCCCTTAGGAGGCATGACATTATATCGGTACACAATCAAAATTCACGAGGCTCCACTAATTCCATTTGTGCCTGCATTGAGGATTTTCTGCAATATCATGCTACTGGACACCTCGGCTTGGGCATCCTGTATAACTTCCGATGTAACAAAAAAAAAAGGGAAGCATACTCGATATTTATGACATTTAACCAAATTATATATAAATATATTTAAATTGTCTGATATATCAAAAATATAGAAAAAAATACAATAAAATATTTATTAAAAATAATTCATTACTTTGTTTCTTTTTTTTTCTAAATTATTTACTATAAAAAACACAATTTTGTTTTTTTTTTTTAAGAATTTAAATATTCGTTAGTCAAAAATATATAAATATATAAATTTTTTTTGCTAATAAATATTTAAAAAACAAATACCAAAAATTTGAATTTGAATTATGGGAGGGGAATTTAAATTTCCGTTAAAAATAATAAAAATATTAGTGCCGCGACTTGCTGTTAGTTTCTGATCGTCTGGTATTTCAGTCTGAAACACGAATGATTTTGACATTTCTAGCTCTGAAATTATTATTTTTTTTTAACAGAAATTTCTAAATTCCTTTCAATATTTTAAAGCCAATTCAAAGCTATTTTTGCTGGTTTTTGGTTTTTGGTTTTTCTCACCATAAATCAATTGATGTTGCTTTAACGTGATCTGCAATTTTTTTGCCCTCTCACCTACAATGGAAATTCGAATTTCCTTAATTTATTCAATATTTTTGCAAGAATAATAAAATCTTCGGCATTTCGAAATAAACTTTCTATTTTCATGTTTATTAAATTTTATAAATATTTGTAAGTGGAAATAACGTTTAAAAGTTTATAAAAAAAAAAAAATAAGAAAAGAAAAACGCAGAGAAAAACTATTTTTACTACTTCATATAAATTTTTATTGTTTTGAAATTAAATGATTGAGTATTTTATATGTTTATATGTATGTGTGTGCATAGCATTAAACATATGCATACACAGCAGATATAGATATAGATTAAGATTTATATATCTGTTCCTTTTTTTTTTATATAATTTTAATATAATCAAAATTGAGCTGGAATTTGTATAAGAAAATTTGCTTAAGATTTTGTTGATAGGAAAATAAAAGTCAAGGGGAAAAATTACTACACTTAAATAAAATAATATAAAAAAATAAAATAAAATAAAATAATAAAATATTAATATTATTTTAATTATTAATTTGTTAAATTGTTAGGCATTAGTTCATCATCGCAAGGAAACTAATCACACACACAGTGAAAAAAAAAAATCAGAAAACGCAAATGATATGCAAGCAAAATTAATGTTATCAATTTTTGTCACTAGAGCTTGGGTGGGGAATGGATTAGGGAGAAGGATAAGGTGGCTGGCAGAGGATATGCATGTAAGAATTGGGCGGTCCACCAAGGCAAGCCAAGGCATTCAGTCATTGACCCCTTCCCAAAAGTACGACAATTAATTTAATCACGGCAAGCTCTGCCATCGCTTGACGTTTGCCAGGTGCACATGCCGCTGTCGCCGTCATAGCCTAAACCCTTGGGGCAAGTATATTCCCAGCCGACAATGCCGCCGGTCTCTTCGAATTTGGCACAGGAAATAAATTTGCGACAGCTTAGCGGATGTGGAAAATTGCCCTGTTGCAGACACTCAATGATTCCACGTCCATGCACAATTACTTTGGGTGACTGCAACTGTGACTGCGACTGTGACTGAGACTGTTGCTTGGACTTGGACTTGAACTGTTGCGTTGTTTTATTGCTCTGTGATTTGGTTTTGCTAGGTATGCGTCGCAACTGCTGTGCATGATTCTGGCCATGATCATCGTCATAGTAATCATAGCTAGCTGCACTTGAACGACGCTTCGGATTGTACACTGCAGCTGCAAGCATTAATGTTGCTGCTGTTGTTGAACCAGTTGTTGTTGCCGTTGCAGTGGCCAATGCTGTCTTACTCGGCGGTCGACTATACACTTCAATGTATTTGTGTGGACGACGACGACTTTGCTGGCGACGTGATGCTGGCGGTGCCGATGCTGCTGTGCTCGCTGCTGCCGTTATGCTTGGCAAGGGCGTCGATGATGATTGTGGTCTACGTGGTCGTGGTATCAACTGGCGACCTGTAAATAAGGGAAGTTACAGTGCAACGCTAACAAAATATTGAGCATGAACTTACGCGTGCTATTGGCCATAAAGGGAATTGCCGATGAGCTTGTTGTGCTGCTACTGCTGGGGACACTGCTGCTGCTGGTGCTGCTGCTGCTTGTTGGTAACTCATAGCTAACACGCGAACGCAGCACTTGGTCAGGTATCTGATTGAAGCGACTTGTGTGAATGCTTGACTTTGCAATTTGATCATCATCATTATCATCAGCATTATATAAAATTGTTGTTGTCTCATACGGCACTGTTGTTGTTGTAGTGCGTGCTGGTGCCACAGTTGAGGTTAATGTTAAGCGACGCTTGAACAGCGGATTCTGTGTGCGTGGCACTTCCGTTGCTGTTGTGGCAATAATAAATATAAATATAAAAAAATAGATAAAATAAATAAAATAGAAACAATAAATAAAATAAATAAAATAAATAAAATAAATAAAATAAATAAAATAAATAAAATAAATAAAATAAATAAAATAAATAAAATAAATAAAATAAATAAAATAAATAAAATAAATAAAATAAATAAAATAAATAAAATAAATAAAATAAATAAAATAAATAAAATAAATAAAATAAATAAAATAAATAAAATAAATAAAATAAATAAAATAAATAAAATAAATAAAATAAATAAAATAAATAAAATAAATAAAATAAATAAAATAAATAAAATAAATAAAATAAATAAAATAAATAAAATAAATAAAATAAATAAAATAAATAAAATAAATAAAATAAATAAAATAAATAAAATAAATAAAATAAATAAAATAAATAAAATAAATAAAATAAATAAAATAAATAAAATAAATAAAATAAATAAAATAAATAAAATAAATAAAATAAATAAAATAAATAAAATAAATAAAATAAATAAAATAAATAAAATAAATAAAATAAATAAAATAAATAAAATAAATAAAATAAATAAAATAAATAAAATAAATAAAATAAATAAAATAAATAAAATAAATAAAATAAATAAAATAAATAAAATAAATAAAATAAATAAAATAAATAAAATAAATAAAATAAATAAAATAAATAAAATAAATAAAATAAATAAAATAAATAAAATAAATAAAATAAATAAAATAAATAAAATAAATAAAATAAATAAAATAAATAAAATAAATAAAATAAATAAAATAAATAAAATAAATAAAATAAATAAAATAAATAAAATAAATAAAATAAATAAAATAAATAAATAAAATAAAATAAATAAAATAAATTATTAAATAATGCATGAAAAATGTCAAAACAAATGCATGACAAAGGCATGATAAATGTATGAAAAATGCATGACAGTGGCATG